>CM077152.1:180807111-181066013 GCA_039583875.1 Platanthera guangdongensis | reverse complement strand
GAATCGAGGCGATTCTCGACGAATCGTCGAGAATCACTAAGTGATTCTCGACGATTCGTCGAGAATCGTTTAGTGTTTCTCGCCGAATCACTCATTGATTCTCAACGAATTTTACTTTGTATGCATGAGCTGCTTGGCCACTGGTTCGGCGAGAATCACTAGTGATTCTCGCCGAATCTTACTTGGCACCATTTAGAGGTTGCCAGAAGGAGTCGGCGAGAATCACTAATGATTCTCGTCGATTCGGCGAGAATCACTAGTGATTCTCGCCGAATCGGCGAGAATCACTTGGTGATTCTCGTCGAATTTGCCTTGGACGAATTTTCGTCTCCACCCAGGAGCTGCTCCATTGATCCTCCATGCTCCTTGTCTTCTATTGCATATGAACGGCCCTGTACTTGAAAAGTAAGTGCACTTCAATAGAGAGAGTGCACATAGGCAACACACTGATCTGCTCAACGAGGGATTACGTCGTGCAGACCCGTGTATATTGACCTACTGCACCCTGACATTGGTGTGCACTTAGCGTGGAGGAACTGCAAGCACAACTTGAGATGTTTCATCAAATACATTGTGAATTCATCTTAGCTTGACAGGTGGCTTCCTCAAATCTAGGTAATCGTGGATACAATACCCAACACTGGCGAAATCATGTCTCGCTATGTATACCTTGCCCTGTAAAGAAGTGTTAATAAAATTTAGATCTGTTTGTTCTTCCATTTGCATTTGGTGTTAGCTTGATCTTTGGGCTTCCGCTTGATCAAGGTATGAACTGGATAGTTCGAAGAATATTAATTTGGCATTGGGCTATCTTGCTGACCACTTTGAGAAAATTCAACATGGTATCAGAGCCAGGTTCAGTTGCTTCAGCAGTGATCAATTGGTGGTGTAGCTCTGTGCTTCTGATAAGCTTAACCAAAGGTTGTCGCAATGGAATTAAGCTATGCAAGAGGTCTAGGTATTGAACTCTTAACGCCGACTAACTTTAAGAAGTGGAAGTCATGCATGAAGAGTTACCTTATGGGCGAGGGGCTATGGGAGGTCATCGGTGGTGACGACAGACAGGAAGTTACTGCTTCGTTTGATACTGCTGAGCATGTGAGGCTTTGGAGAAAAACAAATGCAAAGGCGGAGTTTGTTCTCAAGAGGGAGGTTTCACTAGAACTGTTTGATCACATCATTGGATGTGAGTCTGCTGCTGATATTTGGACAACTATTGATGAGTTGTTCAATCAAAAGAATGTAGCAAGACTTCAGTTTATGGAGAATGAGTTGGCTAGGACAACTCAAGAAGACCTGACCATCTCAAAATTCTTTCTGAAGATGATGAGCTTGTGTGCTGAGCAATCAGCACTTGATCCTGATGAGCCTATCTCTGAGGCTAAAATGAAAAGGCACATAATCTGCGGCTTGCAGAAGGAGTATGTTGCCTTTATAATATCTGTTCAAGGCTGGGCTACTCAACCATCTCTGCTGGATCTTGAGAACCTGCTTGCTTCACAGGAAAGTTTTGCAAGGCAGATGGCTAGAGTTACTGTCACTGAGGAAGGCAGTGAAGCTCTCTTATCAGGCAAGAAGAAAAAGGGATGGGAAGGGAAGAATAAGAAGTCTACTGTTGAAAATGAGCCTTCAACTTCTTATCAGTCAGAGAGTAGCGCTGCTCCTAAGAAGGATTGGAAGAAGAACCTGAAGTGCTACATGTGTCATCAGCGGGACACTTCAAGTGTGACTGCAAGGTCAAACTGCAGCTTGGGCATGCTGTAGGCAAAGAGGAACCTTGCATTAAGAGTGAGGAAGCTGAATGGGGCGGAGCTTTCATGACGGGCACTTATAACCGTACTTTGTCCGTTGTTGACTTCAACGACGAGTGGATCGTGGAATCCGGGTGTGGTCATCACCTCACAGAAGACAAGTCGAAGTTCTGTTCCTTGCAAGCTTACACAGGTAACGAAGATATCATAACTACTGATAATACTGTTTATGCAGTAGAGAAGGAGGCGGTTATATCTTTGGGTAGTGATAAGGGGCCACTCACGTTAAGGAGTGTGTATCACGTACCGGGCATGAAGAAGAACCTCTTCTCTATGACTAATGCGGTAGACGCTGGTTTTTTACGTTCTGTTTGGGCCAACAGAAGTGAAGTTCATTCACAACGTATCAGCGGTTAAGGCTGATGTTGCTCATGTTGGGAGGAGAGAAAAGAACTTGTTTGTTCTTGCAACTAACTCTTATGTTGATCGGATGAGAGCAAATGATAGTGCTTCTATATGGCATGAAAGGTTGGGGCATGTAGGAATGGATAAGTTGAAAGCTATGGCAAATAGAAGCCTTGTAAGAGGTTTGCCTAAGCTATCTTCCTTTGGTGATGGTCACGTTTGCATGAGGTGTCAATATAGCAAGGCTCATCGCCTTCCGTTTGATAAATCACAAATGAGGAGCAAGAGACCCTTGGAGTGCATCCATGGTGACTTGATGGGACCAACTGCCACTGCAAGGCTTGGTGGAAGCAGATACATACTTGTATTGATTGATGACTACTCAAGATACACTTGGGTATATTTTGTGAAGGAGAAGTCTGAAGCCTTTCATTTTTTTGTGGAGTTCAAGGAGTTGGTGGAGGGACGTCTTGGCTTGCGGATCAAGAAGCTTAGAACAGACAACGGTGGTGAGTTTGTCTCCTCTGAGTTTTCTAACTTCTACAAGAAGCACGGGATCCAAAGAGAGCTTACTTATGCCCACAATCCACAACAAAATGGAGCAGCGGAGCGGAAGATCCGTCATCTGACGGAAACCTGCAAGTGTTGGCTTCATGCGAAAGACATTCCTATGTCCTTTTGGGCAGAGGGGATGTCTTGTGCTACTTATGTCATCAATCAGATGCCGCTCAGCCCGATCAACATGAAGACTCCTTTTGAGATGTTGCTGAAGGAGAAGCCAAGTGTGGAACACCTTCGGGTGTTTGGATCAACTTGCTATGTGCATGTCCCGGATGCTTCAAGGACCAAGCTTGATGCAAAGGCAAGGAAGCATGTCTTTGTTGGCTATGATGAGTGGAAGAAGGGATTGAAATGCATGGATCCTGCGACGAAGAAGTTTGTTATATCAAGAGATGTAGTCTTTGATGAACTGATGTTGTATGGAGGTGGGTCGATTGATCTACCAGAGAGCAAGGTTGATGAAGAGTAGAAGGTGGCTGCTGAAGGTCTGGAAGAGTAGCTTGCTGTTTCACCAGCAGCTCCTGTTGCTTCAAGCTCTGGTGCTGAAGCTTCTGGCTCAGGAAGCATGGGGAGCATTGCTCAAAGCTTGCCCAAAGTTGGAGTTGAGCTTGAAGAAGCAACGGAGGTGGTGAGCAAGGAGCAGACCCTTCGGAGATCAAAGATGGTTATTAAGCCACCAGCTCAGTACTGTGATGGGAATGCAGTGAGTTTTATCTCTTGCTTCTTTGCATGTCCTCTGGATGAGTGAGAGCCTGCAAACTTCAATGAGGTGACTGGAGTCAAGAAGTGGGATGATGCCATGAAGGAAGAGATTGCTTCTCTCAAAAAGAATGAAACCTGGGATCTTGTGCTGAAGTTTGATGACATTACTCTAGTGACTTGCAAGTGGGTGTTTAAGTTGAAGAAGAAGGTTGATGGGAGCATTGATAGATACAAAGCTCGCCTGGTTGCTCGAGATTTCTCACAGCAGTATGGAGAATACTATGAGGAGACATTTAGTCCAGTTGCAAAGATGACTTTGGTTAGGGTGGTGATTGCCTTGGCTGCTTGCAAGGGATGGAGGATGTGGCAGCTTGATGTGAAGAATGCTTTTCTTTACGGTGAAATTGATAGGACATCTTCATGGATCGGCCACTTGGATTTGTTTTTGAAGATCATCCGGACTATGTCTGTAAGCTCAAGAAGGCTCTCTATGGGTTGAAGCAAGCTCCAAGAGCTTGGTATGGAAAGATAGAAGAGTATCTTCAATTCTACGGTTATCTTGCATCCAACTCGGATTCTAGCTTGTTCGTCAAGAAGAAGGAAGAGCTTCTAGTCTTGGTCCTGTTGTATGTGGAGGATATAATCATCACAGGGAATTCAGAGGAGGAAGTAGCTAGGCTCAGGGCTGAGCTTGATATACGCTTCGAAATGAAAGACTTGGGGGAGCTTCATCACCTCCTTGGTCTTAAAGTTGATAGGAAGGAGAGCAGGATACTCATTTGCCAGAAGGGATATGCGGATTGCATCGTGAATCGATTCGGCATGGACGAAGTAAAGAGTTACTGTACTCCTCTGGATCATGGTCTAAATCTTCGAAAAGATGAAGGAAGGATTCTTCCTGATCCCTTGGTGTTCAGACCTCTAGTTGGGAGCTTGATCTACCTGACGATTATAAGGCCAGACATTATTTATGTTGTTGGCCGAGTAAGTCAATTTATGGCTGAACCAAGGAAGTCTCATCTGGTGGCGGCTAAGAATATCCTGAAGTATGTCAACGAGACTTCTCATATAGGACTCCTCTATAGTATGGATGTGGACTTTGCTTTGCTTGGATACACGGATGCTGATTATGGTGGTGACTCGGATGATCGGAGATGAACTTTGGTTTATGTTTTCACTTGTGGATCAGCTTGCATTTCTTGGTATAGCAAGAAGCAGGACTGAGTGTCTGTGTCTACTACAGAAGCTGAGTATAAGGCTTCGGCCTTGGCTGCTCGGGAAGCCATCTGGCTGAGGAGGCTTATAAAGGATGTTCATGAGGAAGTGCAAGGGCCTACGTTGCTCCGGAGTGACAATGAGAGTGCTCTCAAACTGTTGAACAATCCATTGTGTCACGCAAGGACCAAGCATATTGAGATCGGGCACCACTTCATAAGGGAGAAGATGTTGGAGGGATCTCTTCTGGTCGGGCATATTTGGAGTGAAGATAATCTTGCTGACATCTTCATGAAGCCACTGTCGAAGGGGCCATTTCAGCGGTTACGAAGCTTGCTGGGCTTGATCGCCACTTCTCACTTCAAGGGGGAGTGTTGAAATTTGTGAAGTGGAAGTTGGTGATGGGCAGGTCGGGCGGACTGTGCGGCCTAAGCAGTCTGAGTCCGCGGCCTGGGCAGACTGCTGGTTGCGGCCCGGTGACCTTAGATGTCTTGGTGGCTTGGCTATTGAAGAGCATCCTGTCCTACCTGAGTGGCCTGGTGTGCAGCCTAAGCAGTCTGGTGTGTGGCCTGGTTGGCCTATGGCCGAAGAAGTCGGGCTTCCAGCGAAGCGGACTGAGCGGACTGCAGTTTGTCGGTTGTTGGCAGTGCTTAGTTGATCTGCGGCCTTGTAGATTTGCAAGCTTATGTTAACCGGTGGATTGGGAGTTCTATCCGCGAGAGGCTTTGTGGACTGGTTGAGTCCGCGGTATTCGCTGTTGCGGACTGGCTTGGAGTTTGGCTGTGGCCTTTGTTGTGCTCTGGTGGTGCAGCGGGCATTAGCTTCTGTGGAGGACTGCGCGGACTGGTGTCGAAGTCCGGTAGTTGGTCGTTGTCTTGAAAGCTGTGCGAGTAGGGCTTGTGGGCTCTGTCTTCTGTTGGAATGTTGGTGATTTGCCTTAGGGACAGGAGGACTGGGCCTTGTCTGCCGAGCTCGTGCTTATTCATGGTGGTTTTCTGGACTAGGTCACATTCAGTGTCAAGTACAATGTGTCCACGGTATCTGCCGAGTCCGCTGTTGACCGGGCGGACTGCTTGTTGGCCGTGGACTCGTGGTGGATGGTGGCTTTGTTCTCGAGCTGTACGGACTGCCTTCTTATCCGCATATTGTGTGCGGACTGTTGTAGTAAAGGTACCTGTCCTTCTGTGGTGTTTGCGGGCTACGCAGGCTGTTTCCTTGTTCGCATAGTATGGGTGGACTAGTGCGAGTTCGTCTGATGGTGAACATCTTTGTTATTGCTCCTGGCGGGTTTTCTTGGAATCCGGCTAAGTCCTTGCAGACTCAGCGGACGAGACTTTGCTAGTGCGCGAGCTGGGGCAGTGACTCTATTCATTAGGGTGGTGACCACACTCCTCACCTCACCTATAAATAGACCCCCCGACACATCTATAGTAACTGAGTGAACAGTAAGTGGGGCTTGGTCATTTGTTGCGGTCTGGATTTTCCTGTCCGCGCGGGTTCGGTGGAGTTAACTGTGCGCTGCGTGCAGGTCGCGCGACTAGCTTCAAGGAGCCAGGAGTTTGGCTTTGACTTCGGTTAAGTTTTGTGAAGTGTGCAGTCTTTGCTGTCTCAGTGGGTCGCTTTTGTGGCTTGTCAGTTCTCTGCTTCAGCATTTCCAAGTTCCAATAACCTGTCCGCCGGTCTCAGGCAGGTAGGCGGTCTATTCTTCAGTTCATCAGCAGTCAACGAATAATGGTGTGTCCGCGCGACCTTGTTGTCTCGGTGGACTCCGTGCACTATTCGGTCTGTAGCAGCTTCAGATCATGCGGCTACAACAACCTTGGCGGACTGGGCGGTCTCGGCGGTCTCCAGTGTTGTCCGCCTGACTTGTTTTGTGCTTTCTGTTTTAGCTTGTGTACTGGCGAAATCATGTCTCGCTATGTATACCTCGCCCTGTAAATAAGTTTTAATAAAAATTAGATCTGCTTGTTCTTCCATTTGCATTTGGTGTTATCTTTCTCTTTAGGCTTTCGCTTGATCAAGGTGTGAATTGGATAGTTCTGAGAATATTAATTTGGCTTTAGGCTATCTTGCTGACCACTTTGAGAAAATTCAACACTTAGTTTGATAATATTAACTCCCAAGTTGTATTTAATTACATCTTGTGTTTAGTAAATTGTGTAGGTTTAAAGGTCCAAGAAATTTAAGGAGCCCTCCTCAGGAAATCTACCGCGCTGAGCTAGTCCCACTGCATATGCTAGCTCGATGAATTAATTTGTCGGGCTATCAGGAACCTATCGTGTAGGCGCTAGCTTAGTATTGTGCCTCGATAACACATTAAATGCTTGCTAATATAGAGCCTTTGTGAGCATTGAGAGCGTTGAGATAGAGGCATCGAGAGCATCGAGATAGAACTACTGTCAGGCACTAGCTTGGTACCACGCCGTGGTAACAAACTTAACACTTGCAGTGCTGAGAGCATTGAGACAGAGGTATCGAGTGCGTAGAGACAGTTCTACCGTCGAGTGCTACCTACCTACTGCACCACACTAGCATTGGAAAAAGTAAAATATTTATTTTGAATATTTTTCCAAATTTGGACAACTATCAACATCAAGCGCGTGAACCTACCGTCGGGCACTAGCCTTACCGTCGGCGGTAGCCTATTTTGTCAAATGCGTATAAAAAAGCGACCCATTTTTTGTGTTGTAACCTAATATGAAAAGAGACAGAGATCTACGATTCCTAGGGTTCGGCCACCTCTCTCGTGTCTGTTCCATTGTCTTCGTCAAAGGAGAAGAAAAATGTCTCCCTCCCATTCGCACAAAAAGAACTCTGGCGTGCCAAAAACTACATCGACTATGGATATAAAACTGGTTGCAAGCACATGAAGATTAAAAGAATTGGTTTCAAGACACCTTAAACATCTAGAGGGGGGGTGAATAGGTTCAATTCTTTTTATTCAAGGTAGATAATTTAAATTACTTGTTAGACAACCTTAGCAATACAGAAGACACACAGTTTTATAGTGGTTCCCCAAGTGATGGGTACATCCACTTTCCCCATCGCCTATCTAGCAGTGTACTAGATTCGGCCTAACTCCCTTCTTTCTTCTCAGATCCCCAGATCTTACAACTCAGAACCTTGAAAGGTCCCTACAGCTCAGACTTCAGCAAGTCCTACAACTCATATTCTTCAAGAGAACCCTATCTCAGAGTGAGTCCACACTCCTACAACTCACGTAATTAAGCCCTACCTCAGCCTTTTCCTAGGCCTAAAACTCAGAGAAATGATTCCCCTACCTCAGGCACTTAGCCCTACCTCAGCCTTTATAAATTTAGGCTTACAACTCAGAGAGTTAACTCTCCTACACTCAGATCTATAAAAGATGCTACAGAGAAATTGATTAAAAAACAAATAGAACCTTCACCCAGGTAGAGAGAGAAAATGGTTGAAGGTTTCTTGGTCAGTTCTTGATAGATCTGACTGCTTTAGATCCAACCTGTCTTAGCTTCTTCAAAGTTCTTGAATTTGAACAAAGTAAGGTTGATCTTCTCGGAGATGATCTTCAATCAACTTCCTTCTTCTATTCAGATGTGGCTCTGAATTCTTCTGGCAGACTTGTTCAGGATCTGCCCTTAGAAATTGTTTATTAGAAACTTGTTGATTTCTGGGTGAAGACTTCTCTTCTTCTTAGTTGTTGGTTGTCTCTTCTTGTTCATTGTCGTTTGTTGATAGAATAGGTCTTTATTTAAACCCCATCTGAGGTTATCGGCTGATCCGGTTCCTAAAGGCCTTCTGACAGCTCTGACAGATGTAACTGGTTTGTTGGTTGTGACAGCTGTCAAGTCTCCAGTCATGACATCTGATACTTCATTGAACTTTAACTCAGCAGCAAAGTGTCGAGACAATACTTCAAATGTGTCGACACAAATAGATCATGTGTCGACACAATCCTTGATGATGTCGACACAGCTCACATAATGTCGACACAGCACTTCTTTTTCTTCTTGACACAGCTTCTGTGGAATGTGTCGACATAAGTCCTGTGTGTCGACACAACAGCTTCTAGTCTCGACAAAGTTTATGTCGACAGAATTCTGAAGTGTGTCGATATAACATCTCATTTCCAACTGGACCCCTAAGAGTGGTTTTGTCATGACTAGGTCATGACAAAACCCTAGGAAGCCCAAGAAGACCAAGTGAGCTTAGTCATGAAGTTGGAAATCACCATGGTCTGCAAATAGTAGAATTGTAAATAATAGTTTAGGATGACCATAGGGCTTCACCATGACTCCATGACCGCACCACAACATCCCTAACCCATTAGGGGGTCCATTAGAGCCATAAGGATCCATTGGGGTCAATCCAAGAGTTTATGTTGACTAAAGTCAACTCTAGCCCCTAATTTGGTCAAAGTACCCTTCCTAAGGGTAGGAAACCTCCAAAATTGCAAGGTAACCCTACATAACTCTTCCTAGACCTTAGGGGAAGCCATGGTGTCACCAAAGACCCCTTGGGGTCAACCCAAATGTCCAAGTTGACCTAAGTCAAATCTAACCTTAATTTGGGCAAAGTACCCTTCCTAAAGGCAGGTGGCCTCCAAAGTGTCAAGTCAACCCTACACATCCCTACCTAGACCCTAGGGGAGCCCAATAGGTCACTAAAGACCCAATGATGGTAACAGAAAAGGTCAAAAAGACCAAGGTCAACCCAAGCCTATTTTTGGTCAACCTAGCCCAAATATACTAACCCAAGCTCAAGCCTCCTCATGTGTTTTCTTTAGGGAATAATGTGCATGGGTGGGCTGCAAATAGTTCTTCAGACTGACCAAGTCAATTTGGTGACTAGGAGAGAGGGTGAGCTCCATTTCCATGATAATGGAGGAGAGAGAAATTAGGAAGTAGAGGGAAGGAAGAGGTTCAGCCAAGGGGAGTCCAAAGGCCACCTTTAATAGCTGAATTCAACTGCCCATGGAAGGGGAGAAGTTTCCAGCCATTTCCCTGGCCTTCAAGACCTTGTTCAGCCCCCTCCACCATGGCCGAGCCTAGCCATTAATGGCTTTGAAGGATATTGATGATGCAGCCCCTCCTCTCCCCATATGAGGCTTTAAACACCATCAGTGGGTTGAGAGGAGCCTTCCCCAATCCTTACCTGAAGAAATCGAGCCTCCCCACTGTGCAGTAATATAAACCGAGGGCCGCCACTTTCAGGAATGGCTTCCCAGCGATCTTCCCGACTTCAGGCCGCCGGCAAGGCCCTCCTCCTCTCCTTGTCTCATGGATAGATCATAGCAGCGTTTAAGTACCAGGTTCGGGCTTAATTGAGCCCAAACCAATTCCTGGTTTTCATAGTTTTCGGCCCAGAATTTTCTTGCTAAAACCGCCGGATTCCGCCTCTCCGGCGGCTGTGCCACCGCCTGGCGACAGCCACCACCTCAACGGAGGTGGTGGTGGTATGGCGGCAGGGGGGGGTGTGGTCCAAGGGGTCGGATCGCCGGCAGCAACGCTTCGAAGCGGCTCCAGGCTCGAGCTATCTCAGCCATTGGCTGGAGGTAGACGATGACCCTGGGGCGTTGGATCTGCGCCAAGATTCGTGCGCAGGTTTTGATTAAATCATTATAATTTCATTTTATTTCTCTTTTTTTCACACTTTTTGTTGGAACACCCTATTACTAATTTGGGTCAGGATCACTATGTCTCTAGGATTTTATGCTTTGACCTTCTGTATAGATTATAGGTCAATTAGAATTGAGTCTAAGGGATCAGGAGTCTAGGTTTGGAAGCTGCCCTGAAGACCCAAGTTTTTCTGGAGACTAAGTCCAAATCGTCGAGCTCAGCACGACGTTTCGTCGAACTCCGGTCGACGATCGTCTAGCTCAACTATTGACAGATCGTCGAGCTCCATTCGACGATCGCTGAGCTCAACCCTCATAATATCGTCGAGTTCTGGTCGACGATCGCTGAGCTCAACTTCTCAATATCGTCGAACTCTGTTCGACGATCGCTGAGCTCAGGTCGACGATTTTGGCTCTGCACTGGATCCTTATCTCTGAGCTCAGTTCGACGATCTTTGAGCTCAGATCGACGATTTCTTTGCTGCTTGCTTTTTCCAGTTCGCTGAGCTCAGCTCGACGATAGCAGAGCTCAGTTCGACGATTTCAGTTATCCTTCAGAATTCAAATTCAAATCAGATAGAAGTTATTCTGCATTTAATTCAGAAGATCTGCCAGCCGTTTTCATTTACTTCTGGAGCAAGTTTCAAGGGATTTTTCAAGGAATAATTCAGTGGACTTTCCTTCAGAACATTTTATGCAATTAAGGCTGTAATTAATTCAGACCAACGGCTATCTTTGACAGAGCAATTTTCTATTCAGACTCAGAGAATAAAAGACAGAATGTTTTTTGAATCAACAGAAGATAGACAGAACAAGAGAATAGAGATAGACAAGTAGAGGACACCTCTCTATACACAGAGACTCTCTCAATCCTCTGTCAACAAGAATTCAGAAGAACACTCATCAAGAGATCAAGCTTTCAAACATTCTTCAGATCTCTTCAGCTCTCAAGTGTTCAAGGCCAACATCATCTCAAGACTCCAGACACTCAACATTTCAGCTTGCTGAAATCATCTTTTGCTGGAGATCTATCTTTGAAGGCCTATCACCCTCAGCAAAGCTCATCTTCCTGAAGATTTCAAGGACTCAGGGGGAGCTTTGACAACATCACTGAATCCACATAGTCTTCTCAGTTGCTTGAGAAAGAGAAGACTGCCATCACTCTCTCACCCCCATTCTGTAAAGGGTTTTTCAAACTCCCTTCAAAAGTTTGAATCTGGTTTTTGAGCACCTTGTCAAAAGCTCATTGGTGGCAAGACACCTGATCAAAAAATCTGATTTGGTTTTTGAGCACCTTATCAAAAGCTCATTGGTGCCCAGGACACCTGATCAACTCATCCTGCAGTGGATTCCTACCTAGGGTGGTAGAAGAGTGGATGTACCCAAGTTGGGGAACCACTATATTTCCTTGTGTCATCTGGTTCTGCATGTTTTCTTTTTTGTTTCTGGCCTAGATTTTCTTGTGCTTAATTTCTGCATAGCTTAGTTTTATTTCTGCTTCCCTGCTTACACTCATTACAACAATTGTTGTAAAGCTTTGCAAAAGTTTTCTTTGTGTTTTTAAAAAGCACCATATACTCTATTCACCCCCCTCTAGAGTATATCAGATCTAGTTTCCCCTTTCAATTGGTATCAGAGGGAGGTTGGTTAAACATACCATATCTGTTTGGTTGTACAGGCTAACACCTGAACCCCAAGATCCCAAACTAGATCCTTCTTTTTATATTTTATTATTAGATTTAACTTGCACAAATCATGGCCCAAAACAAAGATTATGCTAGCACCAGACCTCCAGTGTGCAATCTGTCAAAGTTTGCACTTTGGAAAGCAAGGATTAAACTCTACATGAATTCTATTGACGAAGATATTTTTAATTCTGTTTTGACAGTGTGTCCAAGACCTCCAGAGAGCACAAGCACAAATGCTGTTCCACCTCCATCAGGAACAGATGCTGACATCAAAAAGTGGAAGTAGCTGATGCCAAGGCAATGAACATTCTAGCTCAGACAATGTCAGATGACATTTTTCAAAAAGTAGCTGAATGCAATTCAGCCAAGGAGATCTGGGACAAGCTCTCAGAAATAGTTTCAGGATCAGCTGATGAGAGAAAGGACAGAAGATCTCATCTCATCTCCCAATATGAGAACTTCAAGAAGGGAGAAACTGAGTCAGTGGGAGAATGTACAACAGATTGAGTCTAATTGTCAGTGAACTGAGGACATTAGACAAAGAGATCTCACTGACAGAACTTAATGACAAGATCCTAATGTGCTTCCCCAGCACTTGGGATTCAAGAATCTGGCCAATTAAAGATGCCAGAAGTCTGAATGAGATCACCACTGAAGCCTTGTTGGGTAAGCTCAAATCTTATGAGCTACTCATCAAGAACAGAGAAGAAGAACAGAAGGCTGCTTCTCCAGCCACAAAAAGGGAGAAGACTATAGCATTCAAGGCAGCTGAGGATCTGCCTGAAGAAAAAGGTACAGGCAATGATGAACTTCTCAGCTTGTTGGCCAAAAGATTCTATAAGATGGCCAGAAAGGACTTCAGAAGAAGATCATACAAGGAGCAAGATAAGCCAAGGTATGACAAGTCCATTGGCAATAGCAAAGACATTATTTGCTTTGGTTGCAGGAAACCAGGGCATATGGTTCCTGACTGTCCAGAAAACAAGAACAAGGACAGAAGGGACAGAAAAGAAAGAAGAAAGGAGAAGGACTCAAAAGGCATGGAAGTAGCAAACCTTCCACCAGCAAAAATAAGCACACAAGGAAAGGATTTGTTGCTGAATCCTGGAGTGAGACTGAAGAGGAGTCACAAGGCCTCTTCCAGCTCAAGTGATGATGAGGATGATGCAGAGGAAAAGAATTCTGCATGATGGCAATCAATGCCTCACAACACAACTCAGAGGAAGAGGAGTCAGAGTCAGACTCAGAAACTCAACCTGAAGAAGATCAGGTAATCAGCTCTTTTGATTTCACTTCAGAAGATTTTAAACTTGAATTTAAAGCACTATGTTTAGACCTGCTAAAGTCTGAGAAAGAGATCATCTCTCTCAGAAATCAATTATCTGAACAAAGTGGTTTAAAATCAGAAAACCTCAAGCTCTCTCAGGAGTTGGAGAACCATAGGGAACAGATAGCTTCACTGAAGAGTGAACTCTCTGAGGCCAAGAAGCTTGAAGAATCTCTCAATGGGAGAAGCATCAAGCTGATGGACATCACAAGCACAGTGAACTCAAGATTCAACAGTACACTGGGCTTGGGTGCCTCATCCAGCCAACCTATTGTTCTAACAACCCCTATCAAGTTCATTTCTGACAAGGGAAAGGGAGTTGTAGAGGTTGCCAGGAAAAATTCTGATCTGCCTCAGAAAACTAAAGTCCAGTACAAATCGTCGAACGGAGATCGACGATCGCCGAATGACGATCGACGATCGCCGAACGCAGCTCGACGATCTCAGGACAAATCGTCGAACTCTGATCGACGATCTAAGCCAAGATCGTCGAACGCTTCTCGACGATCCCATATACCTGACCTCAGCCATAGTCGACCGTCGAACGGAGCTCGACGATCTGACCCAAGATCGTCGAACTCAGCTCCAAGATCGTCGAACAGAGGTCAGAGCTCTGGAAATTTTTTTCAATGGCAAGTCAAAATTGAATCCTGAGGGTTCTTCATCCCAAACATTTAACCCTTATACTGAATGGATTTACCTCCAAGGAGATATCATCCTGAAGGATATAAGAGTCAGCCAGGGATGTCTTTCATTTCTGAATTTAAAGGTTATCAACCTAGGCCCAAGGTAAACTGGGTCAAAAACAAGTGAATTGCTTAATGTGCAGGTGAAGACCTATCCAACATCTAACCAGCAATGGTATTTGGATAGTGGGTGCTCTAAGCACATGACAGGGAACAAGGACAACCTCAATTCCTTTAGAGCCAAGCTTGGACCCAAAGTTATCTTTGGTGACTCCAACTTTGGACAAACTAAAGGATATGGAGCAAGTCCAGATTGGTTCTGTAACCTTCAAGAAGGTAGCATATGTGGAAGGACTGAAGCACAATCCTAATCAGCATCAGTCAGCTATGTGATGAAGGCTACCAGGTGACCTTCAGCAAAACCTATGCAAATCAAGTCAGAGGACAACACCAACTGTGTTGACAGGTAAAAGGAAAGGTAACATCTACCTAGTAGATTTTCTTTCAACTTCTATAGATATCTGTTTATTCAATTCAGTTTATAGACCAAATGTTTTATGGCATAAGAGACTAGGACACCTAAACCTTAGAACTATTGCTAGGCTATCCAAGGACAATCTTGTTAGAGGACTACCTTCTGGCCCCTACAAGAAGGAAGGACTCTGCAAGGCTTGTCAATTAGGCAAGCAAACTAAAAACAGTTTTAAGTCACTTAATAAGAGTGATTCACCTAGGATATTGTATCTGTTACACATGGATCTATTTGGACCCATCACAGTACAAAGCCTAGGAGGGAAATCCTACACTTTAGTGATTGTAGATGACTTCTCTAGATTCACTTGGGTGTTCTTTCTAAGGAAGAAGTCTGATAACTTTAAGTGTCTGACAGAGTTTCTCAAATGTATAAAGATTGAGTTCAATACTCACATTGCCCTGATCAGAAGTGATCATGGGACAGAGTTTGATTCTCTTCTTATGCAAGAGTTCTGTCCAGAGTGAAGGGATCAGGCATACTTTCTCAGCTCCTAGAACTCCTCAACAAAATGGGGTAGCTGAAAGGAAAAATAGAACCCTTATTGAATCTGCCACTACATTGTTGTCAGATGCTCATCTACCTCTATCCTTCTGGGCAGAGGCAGTGAACACCTCCAACTATGTGCTGAACAGAAGCCTGATACATAAACTGAAGGGAAAGACTCCCTATGAATTACTCAAAGGGAAGAAACCTAAAGTTGACTATTTCAAAATTTTTGGTTGCATTTGTTATATTCACAATAATGATAAGAAACATCTAGCAAAATTTCAAGCCAAAGCTGATGAAAGAGTGTTTCTGGGATACTCCATGATCAGCAAGGCCTATAGGGTATATAATAAATCATCATTAAAAATTGAGGAATCTGTTCATGTTTCTTTTGATGAAACTAACATGTCTTTCAAGGAGAAGATCTCTTCTACCATAGAACCTTTGCAGGAACACTCTCTAGTTGAAGATATGAACAAGCTACAGGTTGCTCAAGAAGATGAAAGCAGTGAAGATGAAAGCAATGCTCAACATATTGAAGCACAACCTGAAGAGCCAGTTGTTGTACCACAAGAGGAAACAACAACACAGGTTGGTGAACAATCAACACCCCCTTTTGATTTAGTAACATCAAGAGACCATCCAATTACCCAAATAATTGGAGAAATCTCAGCTGGTGTGCAAACCAAAAATCAGGTCAACCAAAACCTGTTGCACACCTGCTTCCTTTCTCAAATTGAACCTCAGTCCATTCAAGATGCAGAGCAAGATCCATACTGGATCATTGCCATGCAAGAAGAGTTGCATCAATTTGAGAGGAACAAAGTATGGGAACTAG
The DNA here is from genome assembly GCA_039583875.1 of Platanthera guangdongensis. NCBI lineage: Eukaryota > Viridiplantae > Streptophyta > Magnoliopsida > Asparagales > Orchidaceae > Platanthera > Platanthera guangdongensis. The sequence continues at coordinate 181,050,223 of CM077152.1, read as the reverse complement.
TGCCAAAGCCTAAGGATCATTCCATTGTTGGAACAAAATGGGTATTCAGAAACAAACTGGATGATCAAGGAGTAATAATAAGGAACAAGGCAAGGCTAGTTGCCCAAGGATATTCTCAAGAAGAAGGAATTGACTACGACCAGACCTTTGCACCTGTTGCAAGATTGGAAGCCATCAGGATTTTTCTAGCTTATGCAGCTCACAAAGGCTTCAAGGTTTATCAGATGGATGTCAAGAGTGCCTTCTTAAATGGAGACATCAAAGAGGAAGTCTATGTCAGACAACCTCCAGGTTTTATCTCTCCAACTCATCCTGATTTTGTTTTTAGATTAAATAAAGCATTATATGGTCTCAAGCAAGCTCCTAGAGCATGGTATGAGACCCTAGCATGCTTTCTTTTGGAAAATGGTTTTATAAGGGGTAGAGTAGACCAAACTCTTTTCATTAGAACCCATAAGTCCCATACCCTACTAGTACAAATCTATGTAGACGATATCATTTTTGGTTCTACTGACTCAAAATTGTGCAGAAGGTTTTCTAACCTAATGCATTCTAAATTTGAGATGAGTAGCATGGGTGAGCTATCCTTCTTCCTAGGATTGCAAGTCAAACAACATGCTGAAGGCATCTTTATTTCTCAAACCAAATATGCTAATGAGCTGGTTAAGAAATTTGGCATGTCTGAGGCATCTTGTATGAAAACACCCATGCCTACCAATGCTGTACTGGATGCTGATGAACATGGGAAACCTGTTGATCAGACAACATATAGAGCAATGATTGGCTCTTTACTGTATCTTACAGCTAGTAGACCAGATATAATGTTTGCTACATGTATATGTGCTAGATTCCAAGTTAGCCCTAGAGAGTCACACCTCACATTAGTAAAGAGGATTCTCAGGTATGTTAAAAGTTGTCCAAATCTAGGTCTCTGGTATCCAAAAGATTCAGCATTTGAGTTAACTGGATTCTCTGATGCTGATTATGCTGGATGCAGAATTGACAGGAAAAGCACCAGTGGAACTTGTCAGTTCCTTGGTGATAGACTTGTCTCTTGGTTTTGCAAGAAACAAACATCTGTGTCAACTTCAACTGCTGAAGCTGAATATATGGCTGCAGGCAGTTGTTGTTCACAAATACTGTGGATTCAAAATCAACTCCTAGACTATGGTTACAACTTAGAGAAGTCAAAAATCTTTTGTGACAATACAAGTGCTATCTCCATAGCTCAAAATCCAGTCCTCCATAGTAGGACAAAACATATAGAGATTAGGCATCATTTCTTAAGGGATAATGTTGAAAAGAACAAAATTGAATTGCAGTATATCCCAACTGATTTACAAAGGGGAGATATTTTCACCAAGCCTTTGGATGAAAAGAAACATACTTTCTTCCTAAATCAGTTAGGAATGTTAGATGGAGGAAGTCTTAAATAATCCCCAAGATTTTGAAAGCTAAAAATGGACCAAGACTAGGCAAAATTCTGATTTTCCTTAGTGTCTAGGATTTCTCTGATCTCTGAACTGCGCTCGACGATTTCCCCACAGATCGTCGAACGGAGTTCGACGATTTCCAGAATCGTCGAACTGAGTTCAGCGCCCCTCAGATAGCATGAACTGTCTCCTTCGGTCAACGATCGTCGAACGGCGCTCGACGATTTTGTTCACTGAACGATCGTCGAACGGAGCTCGACGCCTTTCCAGATCGTCGAACGGAGATCGACGATTTTGGAGTCTCTTCAGATTCCTTTAGAAGCCTCGATCGTCGAACTGAGTTCAACGATCTTTCCTTTTCTGCGTCGAACCCTAATATAAAACTCTTTTTTCGCCGTCGTTCTCTCTTGCGCTTTCAATTTCTCTGCAAACTTTTCTTCCCTCCAAACAGTTCTACCTTGGTCGTTTTGTCTGTTGATTTTTGCAGGTACCATGGCCGTTTCAGTTGCTGTACTCTCTGCAATGAAATTTGATGCAGGCTTTGACATCGATCTCGACTCCTTCAACACTAACCGATCAAATCTTCCAGGATATTCTCACTTTATTCAAAGATCAGCAACTGTCTGCCCTGATGACAACCAGAATCAAACTAGCATCTGATGAGATTAAAGAATGGGTATACACTGCCCACAACCTGGACAACAATACCATAGTTGGTTCTATTGGTGGCACCCAGGTACCTCTGACCCCAACAGTACTCACAGAGGTTTTTGGTTTAAGGAATGGTGAAGATTCTGCTGAACTCTCTGGAGAGAGTTCTCTGATATTCTTGCCAGGATGGGTCATCCTGAGGGGAACCCTAGCAAGCTGTTTAAGAGGAACCTGTCTGTGGAATACAGGTTTATGGCTGATGTAGTAGGCAAGGTTCTCTTGGCCAAGCATTCTGCTCATGACACAATCTCCAGATATCAGCTCTGCCTTATGGGAGCTCTGGTAGATAGAAAAAGCTTGAACTGGGGAGAAGTATTTTTTTGATTTGTTGAAGAAAAAGATAAACAAGACATTTGTGAACTTTGGAAGAATACTGGGAATCTTCCTCCAGGCTAAGTGCCCTGCCCTGCTAGTCTCCTCTGGAGTGCACATCAATGCCTCCAAGAGACTCACCTGTGCCCTTTTTGGGAAATGGGACAGGCAAATCTCCAAGCCCAGCAGGCCCTCTTCTTCTGCCCCTTCAGGCACCAGGACTCTAAGAGTCACTCCACCCCAGGTCTCTGCCCCTGCAGAAGACCTGCCTGCTGCCAGTGCTGCTGCTTCTCCTCCTCCAAGCTCAACCCTACCTCCAGCCTCATCCACCATTACAATCTCCAGCCCATTCTCCAACCTCAATTCCATCCCCAGCAACAATTTCCTCTCCACGAGCAGACCACTTCCACCCCCTATTCTCTTATCCCCCTCCAGATGTCACCTCATCCCCATCCCTTCCATCCTTCACTCTCTTGGATGAATCCTACATGGATGATTCCCCCTCTTCTCCTCCAGACTTCCCATCCTCCTCCACATCTTTCCAAGACCTTCTCCACCAGATTATTGATCAACCCACCTTCACTCCCTCCATTTCCATCCCTCTATCCTCCATATCTACCATCCCCTCTCCTGAGCCATTCATTCCACCCTTCAGCCCTCCTCCTCCAGCTCCTCAGCCATCCCTCAACCCTCTACCTCTGCTCCTCTCATTGAGCATGTAGATCTCCCAGCCCTTGCTGATCAGTTGTATGAGCTCCTTGCACCTAGGCTCTCTCTACTCATGGAGGCCTCTTTAGCTCCTCTACAACAATCAGTGGCAGCTCTCTCTGCCAGGCTTTCCTCCTTCCTTGCTCCTCTAGCAGCACCCCCAGCAGTGTGCCTTGATGCACAGGTATCTGCATCTAGGCCGGGGGAGATGCCCTATGAAGCTGTTGCTGCTGATGCTGCCCCTGCTGTTGTTTCTGTTGCTACTGCTTCTGTGTCTGTTTCTGCTGCTGCTGCTACACCAGTACTAGCAATAGACCTAAGGTCCTTGCTATCTACTTTTGACACTGCTTACTTCTGCTGCCTCCCAGAGCCATATCCTGTCCAGCCTCCAGAGGTTCTTGCTGCCCAGTCAGAAGATTTGTCCAAGGCTCTAGTGCCCTTCTCCTGCTGTGACCCCAGAATCATCTCTGATTTTATTCAGTCAGTGACTGCTGCTTCTGATGTTACTGCTGCTGCTGCTGCTGAAGACAATGCTGTGTCTACCTCTGAAGTTATATCTGCTGCTGTTGAGCCCATTTCTCAGGATGTTTTGATGACAGAGGCTGTTGCTTTTGAGCTTGCTGTAGAAGTTGTTGTTTCTGAAGCTGCTGCTGCTGCCCTCATTCCTGAAGCAATATCTGTTGTAACTTCTGCTGCTCCATTACCTATAGTTTCATCTGCTGCTGCTCCTGTTGTTGCTCCTCCTGCTTCTGTATCTTCTGCCCCATCAGCTGCTGTTAAACTGAAAGAGGATTTGATGAAACAGCTTGATGCATTGTATGATGCACAAAGTTCTGAATCTGAGGATTATAATACTGCTTCTGATGACTCATCTGCCACAATTGCAAAGAAAAGAAAGGCAAGAAGTAAGGCCTTGAAGAGAGTTCCTCCTGCCAAAGTCAGAGATGACAATGATGTCCCCTATTATATTCTGCACAATTGCCCAATCACTGAGCATTGGATGCAATACTCTAAGAATCAGTTAAAGGCTATGAAAAAGAAGAGGAAATATGAAAAAGATTCCACTCAGTTCAAGCACCCTCATCCTCCTCCACCACCTCCACCTGATGCAGGTGCAGGTGGCAGCTCTGCAAGATCAGGACCTGCTAGAAGCCAGGCTCCCTACCAACCTCATGCAAGAACTTATCAAAGGGAAAGCCAGTCTAGGGGGTCTTACTCTAGAAGGGGAGGATATAGGGGAAACTAAAGAGAAACTCAGGTTTACTCTAAAGGACACTCCAGGCAGCATCCTTACTCAAGGGGAGGACATGTTCCATCTGACACATCTTCTGGTCCTTTTCCCTACAAGCTCAAAGATACAGTGACTGCCAGGACTCCTCAAGAAACTACTTCCAACAGGTATGAGCCAACTGTTCCTTTTGAGGATCCTGAGAAAAATCCTATGGCTTGGACTGCAAGAATGAAAGAGCTGGCTGCCTTAGATCAGATCAAGAAAGCAAAAGAACAAGGGCTAGACACTTCCAACATATCTACCATGTCAGAACAAAGACAGAAGGAATTAGAGAGATATGCCTCCAGCAAATTTTTTGATGCAGACAGGTACATGGAGTTGCATCCAGCTGCAGTGGTTCCCAAGGCTTCAAAGCAAATTTATTTGGGTGCAGCTGATGATACCAGATCCAAACAACAAGCTTTAGATCCCAACAGAGAAATTAAAATGGTAAAAGGCAAAGAAAAGAAGTAACTCTGTAAGGTGACAACTTTTGGTTCTTCTAACTGCTATCTGGATAACACATATATATATCTCTGTGATGGTTCTGCTCTGTGTCTTGTTATTGTTGTTTTATGTTTTTCTGACTGTATGATGTTGTTTGTTTTTCAAAGTCTGTAAATAGTTTTCCTAACCCAAATAGGGGGAGATTGTTGGAACACCCTATTACTAATTTGGGTCAGGATCACTATGTCTCTAGGATTTTATGCTTTGACCTTCTGTATAGATTATAGGTCAATTAGAATTGAGTCTAAGGGATCAGGAGTCTAGGTTTGGAAGCTGCCCTGAAGACCCAAGTTTTTCTGGAGACTAAGTCCAAATCGTCGAGCTCAGCACGACGTTTCGTCGAACTCCGGTCGACGATCGTCTAGCTCAACTATTGATAGATCGTCGAGCTCCATTCGACGATCGCTGAGCTCAACCCTCATAATATCGTCGAGTTCTGGTCGACGATCGCTGAGCTCAACTTCTCAATATCGTCGAACTCTGTTCGACGATCGCTGAGCTCAGGTCGACGATTTTGGCTCTGCACTGGATCCTTATCTCTGAGCTCAGTTCGACGATCTTTGAGCTCAGATTGACGATTTCTTTGCTGCTTGCTTTTTCCAGTTCGCTGAGCTCAGCTCGACGATAGCAGAGCTCAGTTCGACGATTTCAGTTATCCTTCAGAATTCAAATTCAAATCAGATAGAAGTTATTCTGCATTTAATTCAGAAGATCTGCCAGCCGTTTTCATTTACTTCTGGAGCAAGTTTCAAGGGACTTTTCAAGGAATAATTCAGTGGACTTTCCTTCAGAACATTTTATGCAATTAAGGCTGTAATTAATTCAGACCAACGGCTATCTTTGACAGAGCAATTTTCTATTCAGACTCAGAGAATAAAAGACAGAATGTTTTTTGAATCAGACAGAAGATAGACAAGAACAAGAGAATAGAGATAGACAAGTAGAGGACACCTCTCTATACACAGAGACTCTCTCAATCCTCTGTCAACAAGAATTCAGAAGAACACTCATCAAGAGATCAAGCTTTCAAACATTCTTCAGATCTCTTCAGCTCTCAAGTGTTCAAGGCCAACATCATCTCAAGACTCCAGACACTCAACATTTCAGCTTGCTGAAATCATCTTTTGCTGGAGATCTATCTTTGAAGGCCTATCACCCTCAGCAAAGCTCATCTTCCTGAAGATTTCAAGGACTCAGGGGGAGCTTTGACAACATCACTGAATCCACATAGTCTTCTCAGTTGCTTGAGAAAGAGAAGACTGCCATCACTCTCTCACCCCCATTCTGTAAAGGGTTTTTCAAACTCCCTTCAAAAGTTTGAAGCTGGTTTTTGAGCACCTTGTCAAAAGCTCATTGGTGGCAAGACACCTGATCAAAAAATCTGATTTGGTTTTGAGCACCTTATCAAAAGCTCATTGGTGCCCAGGACACCTGATCAACTCATCCTGCAGTGGATTCCTACCTAGGGTGGTAGAAGAGTGGATGTACCCAAGTTGGGGAACCACTATATTTCCTTGTGTCATCTGGTTCTGCATGTTTTCTTTTTTGTTTCTGGCCTAGATTTTCTTATGCTTAATATCTGCATAGCTTAGTTTTATTTCTGCTTCCCTGCTTACACTCATTACAACAATTGTTGTAAAGCTTTGCAAAAAGCTTTCTTTGTGTTTTTAAAAAGCACCATATACTCTATTCACCCCCCTCTAGAGTATATCAGATCTAGTTTCCCCTTTCACTTTTTACAGTAAAAGTTTTTAATTTTTAAATTTACCTAGGCTCCTTTACTGAAAAAGTCACCAACATGAAATTTGTAGCCCAAGGTGTCTACTATATTTCAAAATTGATTTGGACCAATTTGGGCCGATGGTTGGACTAGGGCATCCATTTTGGTGGGACCTATACCTAGGGCTATCCTGAGATTAAAATGGGTGCCCACTCTTCCTCCCTTGTCCAAATGAGCTGAAATTTGGGCAGGAGGTAACTCTTATCTAGGCCTAGGGTCGGTCCAAAACTGGGAAGTTTTGGAATTACTTTGCCTATAGTTTTCTCTATTATTTAATAATAATAGGATAAATAAATTAGGTGGTCAAATTACTTCCAAACCCTCCCTAATTTTGGTTAGTGGTCCCTGGAATCATGCTATGTATCTGTGTAAATTTTCACCTCATTTGGAGGTGTTTTGGATGGGGAATGACCTAACCCTAACTTACATTAATGAGGGGTTTTTAAGTAAAAAAAAGTGCACCTTGAGAATGAGTGGTCAAATCACCTCATCAGAGGATGAAATTTTGGCCACTGACTTGACATGACCTTTAACACCCTCATGGGGATTATGGTGTGGCCTAGGGTAGTTTTGGCCTAGGGTCCAAACTCAAACCCTAAAAATGGGCTTTTGGGTGTTGTGAAGGGCATGGGGTCAAATGCCCTTGTGTGCGCTTGCAACTTGGTAGAATTGATGCTAGGGAATCCCAACTACACTGGCCTGAATCTTAGAGGATTAGGATATGGAAAGACCTCTCAAATCCCTAACCCTAGTTTAGGGCATAACCACTCCTTGGCTTTTACTTCGGTTAAGTTCTGTGAAGTGTGCAGTCTTTGTGGTCTCAGCAGGTCGCTTCTACGGCTTGTCAGTTCTCTGCTTCAGCATTTCCAAGTTCCGATAACCTGTCCGCCGGTCTCAGGTGGGTAGGCGGTCTGTTCTTTAGTTCATCAGTAGTCAATGAATAATGGTGTGTCCGCGCGACCTCGTTGTCTCGGTGGACTCCGTGCTCTATTCGGCGTGTAGCAGCTTCAGCTCGGGCGGCTTCAGCAACCTTGGCGGACTGGGCGGTCTCGGCGGTCTCCAGTGCTGTCCGCCTAGCTTGTTTTGTGATTTCTGTTTTAGCTTGTGTACTGGCGAAATCATGCCTCGCTATGTATACCTCGCCCTGTAAAGAAGTGTTAATAAAAATTAGATCTGCTTGTTCTTCCAATTGCATTTGGTGTTATCTTGCTCTTTGGGCTTTCGCTTGATCAAGGTGTGAACTCGATAGTTCTGAGAATATTAATTTGGCTTTACGCTATCTTGCTGACCACTTTGAGAAAATTCAACACTTAGTTTGATAATATTAACTCCCAAGTTGTATTTAATTACATCTTGTGTTTAGTAAAGTGTGCAGTTTTAAAGGTCCAAGAAATTTAAGGAGCCCTCCTCAGGAAATCTACCGCGCTGAGCTAGTCCTACTGCACATGCTAGCTCGATGAATTAATTTGTCGGGCTCTCAAGAACCTATCGTTTAGGCGCTAGCTTAGTACTGTGCCTCGATAACACATTAAATGCTTGCTAATATAGAGCCTTTGAGAGCATTGAGAGCGTTGAGATAGAGGCATCGAGAGCATCGAGATAGAACTACTGTCAGGCACTAGCTTGGTACCACGCTGTGGTAACAAACTTAACACTCGCAGTGCTGAGAGCATTGAGATAGAGGTATCGAGTGCGTCGAGACAGGTCTACCGTCGGGTGATACCTACCTATTGTACCACATTAGCATTGGAAAAAGTAAAATATTTGTTTTGAATATTTTTCCAAATTTGGAGGACAACTGTCAACATCAAGCGCGTGAACCTACCGTCGGGCACTAGCCTTAACATCGGCGGTAGCCTATTTTGTCAAATGCGTATAAAAAAGCGACCCATTTTTTGTGTCGTAACCTAATATGAAAAGAGACAGAGATCTACGATTCCAAGGGTTCGACCACCTCTCTCGTGTCCGTTCCATTGTCTTCGTCAAAGGAGAAGAAAACTGTCTCCCTCCCATTCGCACAAAAAGAACTCTGGCGTGCCAAAAACTACATGGACTACGGATATAAAACTGGTTGCAAGCACATGAAGATTAAAAGAATTGGTTTCAAGACACCTTAAACACCTAGAGGGGGGGTGAATAGGTTCAATTCTTTTTATTCAGGTAGATAATATAAATTACTTGTTAGATAACCTTAGCAATATTTATCACAGCATAGTTCACAACACAGATTAAAACAAAACAACAACACAGAAGACACACAGTTTTATAGTGGTTCCCCAAGTGATGGGTACATCCACTTTCCCCATCGCCTATCTAGCAGTGTACTAGATTCGGCCTAACTCCCTTCTTTCTTCTCAGATCCCCGGATCTTACAACTCAGAACCTTGAAAGGTCCCTACAGCTCAAACTTCAGCAAGTCCTACAACACATATTCTTCAAGAGAACCCTATCTCAGAGTGAGTCCACACTCCTACAACTCACGTAATTAAGCCATACCTCAGCCTTTTTCTAGGCCTACAACTCAGAGAAATGATTCCCCTACCTCAGGCACTTAGCCCTACCTCAGCCTTTATAAATTTAGGATTACAACTCAGAGAGTTAACTCTCCTACACTCAGATCTATAAAAGATGCTACAGAGAAATTGATTAAAAAACAAATAGAACCTTCACCCAGGTAGAGAGGGAAAAGGGTTGAAGGTTTCTTGGTAAGTTCTTGATAGATCTGACTGCTTTAGATCCAACCTGTCTTAGCTTTTTCAAAGTTCTTGAATTTGAACAAAGTAAGGTTGATCTTCTCGGAGATGATCTTCAATCAACTTCCTTCTTCTATTCAGATGTGGCTCTGAATTCTTCTGGCAGACTTGTTCAGGATCTGCCCTTAGAAACTTGTTGATTTCTGGGTGAAGACTTCTCTTCTTCTTAGTTGTTGGTTGTCTCTTCTTGTTCATTGTCGTTTGTTGATAGAATAGGTCTTTATATAAACCCCATCTGAGGTTATCGGCTGATCCGGTTCCTAAAGGCCTTCTGACAGCTCTGACAGATGTAACTGGTTTGTTGGTTGTGACAGTTGTCAAGTCTCCAGTCATGACATCTGATACTTCATTGAACTTTAACTCAACAGCAAAGTGTCGAGACAATACTTCAAATGTGTCGACACAAATAGATCATGTGTCGACACAATCCTTGATGATGTCGACACAACTCACATAATGTCGACAGAGCTCTTCTTTTTCTTCTTGACACAGCTTCTGTGGAATGTGTCGACACAAGTCCTGTGTGTCGACACAACAGCTTCTAGTCTCGACAAAGCACTAGACATAAGCAATGCTAACTCCACTTAGACAGTAGACAAACTCCTCTCTCAATGTGAGATTCAAAATCAAACATACTTGGTTTCACAAACCAACAAGAGGGACGGTTACTATCAAGTGGGTAACAAGGATATCAAATATGATATCATAGCAAAATCACATGCGTTCTTGGCGGGATCCCAAAAATAGATTTAGGCATTTAGAACATTTTTAAATTTCTAGATCTACACGCCATGGATAGAACACTTCTGATACCATGACCATTGCTGAAATCTGGCTTTGATACCACTATTGGGTTTTGCTAGGATGGCACAACACTTGTGCACGCAGTGAAAATAAAGAACAAGATAACCTGAAAACGTTCGAACCTAGCAATGGACATGTATCAAGAAGAAAGTGTTGTAAATAAAAGTTTACCTCTGCTGCATTGAGTCTATACTCAATCTAGATGCTCTAGGAGATCAACCGATCACTTTACGGCTACAGTTCCTAGTGGAGAATATTGTACGCCTCTACAGGAAGTCCACACGAACGGGAGAACTCAAAGAATCTTTTCGTATAAGATCTAGGTGAGGAGAGAAAGCTATGCATCTTCACAGACTACTAGGTCAGTTATAAAACAGGCGGCGATGACACTCGCCAAAATCAACCTTAGGGACGACGGCGGGATTGGCGGCGGGCAGAACAACTTCTGTCAGCTTTTAGGGTTTCGGTATATCGCACAGTGCGGCTCGTGTGCAACCCGTCAAAATCGATCTACAGTAGCAGTCCAAAGAAAACCTAAAGTCCTTCTATTTATACCCAAAGGAATAAACAGAACACCTTGTCGCTATTCGCAGACCCAGGACTTAGAATCTAGTATTTTCGACCAGACAACACTTGTCTCGATGAATCGTCGAGTATCAATGACATATACGATGAATCGTCGAGTATACAAACAATAATAGATGAATCGTCAAGTATTATTATGATATTCGATGAATGGCATTAAGTGAACTCAATGCCTCAACACTCTCAGTGCCAAATCCGTCGAATCAATGCTTGACTCGACGAAGGTGTTGAGTGGACTCAATGCACTCAACGCCTAAGTGTCAGATTCATTGAGTCAACCTTTAACTCGACGAAGTCATTGAGTGGACTCAACGCACTGAATGCCTGAGACTCAGACTCGTCGAATCAACTCCTTGACTCAACGAATCATCGAGTATACTCAACACACTCAATGTTTAAGTGTCATACTCATCGAATCAACACTTTAACTCGACGAATCGTTGAGTAAACTCAGCACAGTCAATGTTTAAGGGCCATACTCGTCGAATTAACACTTCAACTCGACGAATCATTAAGTAAACTCAACACACTCAACTCCATCATTCAACAAGTTAATACTTGATTCGACAAAAGCATTGAGTGGTCTCAACTCAGTCGACGCTTCAAAAGACTGGTTGTGCTAAGTCTTTCCACTCAGCATATGAGAAAATCATATTAAGCCAATCTCCCAATTTCTCCAAATGTTCTTATGCGCGACCCTGATAGGCTCATACTTCGTTGGCATTGAGGCTACATACTTGATCATTTCTAGTTCGCAATGGTAATACTGATAGTAATCTCCTCAGCATGCTTCTCAGTAAGATGCTTGCTTTTCTCCATGGCCTGTAGAAGAATACCATATTTTTCAATCAAATTCCAAACTTCTTCAGATTCTAAGTCACCTGTATCATGTGATGAAAGTGCATATGATTCTCCACCAATTTCATAGTCAGAATCTGATATAGATGAAGAGGCTAGAATAATTACCTCATCAGGATAGGAGTCATCCTGATCATCCTCATCTAATATGGTCATGAGACCACAACTTTTCTCCTCTTTATTTTCATTGTCTGAGTGTGATAGGGTTGCCCTGATGCTCATCCTTGTAGTTGGATATTCATCTTCCTCGCTCACTACAAAGAGCCTAATGTAGGCTTCTTCATCTTCTGACTCAAATCAGTTAGAGTCATTACCACTCCAAGTCTTCGCCTTCTTAGCCAACAAGGTCTTCTCAGTTTTATTCTCATTGTGGTGTTTCTTATCACCTGCATCCTTCTATCTTTTCTCTTGACTGGGTAGTCAGTAATAACATGTTCAACCTTGTTGCAACAAAAACAAATAATACCATATTTAATAAATTTATTCTATTTAAATGCATACATGTCAAATTTAGGGTCCTTCTTGGTACTGGATGAGGAAGAAGGATTTGTCTTCCATTGCTTCCTTTTGGACATCTTCTTGAACTGTTTGGAGAATGCTGCAAATTCTTCATTAGTTAACTCAGCATCATAGATGCTGGGCTCGGAGGATTCTGACTAAGCATCCCTTTCAGGAGGAGAGAGAATTCTCTCCTTACTCATTGTGCATTCAATTTTGAAGGCCACACATTTCTCCTTTGGGTGAGATCTGGCAACAGCTTCTTCCTCCTTCCTTAAATTGAGATGCATTTCATAAGAGAGCAACTTCCCAAAAAGTGTATATGGAGGAATTTTGGCCATACTCCCCACTTGCCTGATAGCACAGATCTTGTTGTCTGATTCTCTGGTTAGGGACCTTAAGAACTTGTCATTTAGTTCATAATCATTGAATACTCTCCCATAAGTCATCAGCTCATTCACTATTCTAAAAAACCTTTCATAGTATTAAGTTATACTATCTCTACTCCCTTGCCTGATGGTCTCTTATTCCAGATTCAGAAGAAATTTTTTGTCATCCCTAACTTCCTCAGTACCTTTTATATACACAATGAGTGTATTCCACATATCCTTAATAGTTTGGCAGTGGATGAGATTTTGAAAGGTTGAATCATTAATTGCAATGACTATTATATTCTTGTCCATCTTGTCTATAGTGGCCAGAACTACCTCATCCATAATCATTTCAGAGTATAACTATGAAACTTGAATATTTGTATATATAGGAGATCTTTAAGGGGATAAAAGGCTCCTCCCTAATAGTAATTAGATCCTTGGATCTGAACCTTCCATGAATAGTCTGACTCTCTATTTCTAGATGCCAAAGTTTTCCTTTTTTGCATATAAGAAGCTTCAAAGAACTCATCTTATTATGACCTTCCCTGTAAGTCACAGTGAATGACTAACTACCCATATTAGGATCTTGGTTAAACTGTTAACTCTTTTATCAACCAACTTTCCTCTGATTCCACTTGAAATAATATGGGTAGTTTAAGTCACCTAGAGGTGAGGTGAATAAGTGCTTTATTGATTTTATGTTTTAAAATTAATTTAGCTAACTAGTGCAAAGAATAAAAGTAAATCACAGTACACACAAGCACATAGGATTTATAGTGATTCTCTAGTGTATGGGTACATCAACTGTGTAACGCCCCGAAAATTGTATTTGAGTTGGTCGCATAAAAAGGGATTTTGGTGCCTGTATGGGGGTACACGGCCTAGGACACGGGCGTGTCCAAGGCTGTGTCTAGCTGGTGTTTTGGCCGTTTTTATCCCGAGAAGGACATGGCAAGGAACACGGCTTAGTGACACGGGCGTGTCATTTGACACGGGCATGTGCCTACCCGTGTCAGGACATATGTTCAGCAGGGTCGTGTCGGTTGGCGTGGCGGTTATGTGTGATAGGTCCCCGGACACGGGCGTGTCGAGGAACCAGACACGGGCGTGTCGAGCGGGTCACGGGCATGTATGAGCTCGTGTGAGTCTCTGTGTTCGACGATCGTGCCTAGATTGAGGCACACGGCCTGGGACACGGCCATGTGCTAAACCGTGTTCTGCCCAGGACTGTTGATCTTTGAGCGGGTCAGAGCCGTTCGATTTCTTTATTTTAAATCCGACGGCCCTGGGGAAATCATGCTCTGTTAAAGTCGGAAATGGAGGATCAATTCCTCATTTTCTCCCTTAGTCTCTCTCTCTCAAGGAGTTGGAAAGAGGAGGAAGAGGGAGGAGTTTTTCGGCCGTCGGCGGAGCATCGGAGCACCGTTTTGAGATTTGAGAGCGGATCCGTGGAGGAAAGTTCATTGCAAAGATTTCCATCCGTGTAGTTTTTCCATGGCGCCAAAGCGTACTACAAGGGTAATGATTCTCAACTTGAGCATGTGAAGCTCTTCCTTTTTGCATAGGGAAAACCCGCTCCCGCGAGTGTGCGCTGAGTGCGTGGTGTTCCTTGGGGTTGATGTGAATAGTCCCTATTGTGTTGCATATAGAGTCCGGAATTGAAGTACGGGCATAGGCATTGTGTTTGAAGCCTACCCGGATGTGTATTGTCTGGATTGGTGATGTTGCATTTGATATGATTTGCCGGAGAAGACTCCGTGCTTTGGATTTTCGGGTTTCTACGCAGTAGATTGCAGCAGGGATCCTTGGAGGTTAGCTCTAAGGAGCACCCGAAAAACTGAGTGGAATCATTGTTCTGCTAACTTGGCGGTCTGGGAACTGGCCTTGAGCATAACTGGGTTATGTGATTGTTTGGAAACATTAGGATCCGAGAAAAGCTTGGCCCGTGCCTACGTCCTAAGTTGAACTACGCGGTTGAGCAACGGGCAAGTGGAATTGGACCTGGGCTATGTGGTTCGGTGCGAGAGACCCAAAAAGGGGACTGGTCGTTGGCATAGTTGGGAGCCTTTGACAGTGGTCAGGAAGGCTGAAATGCTCATGTTGTTGCCATCCTGAGGGTGGTGGTGAAAACGGTGAAGTGTCAGGATTCACCGTTAATGTACCCTGAGTGCACGGGGTGTTTGGACTGGCGAGCCTACACCTATGGAGAAATATGTTTTTACATAATTGTTTAGCTGGGCTAATGATATGCAGGGAAGGAGCACCGCTGTCCCGAGAAATGGACGGGGTCGTTATAATTTGGTCGGCTTTAGCTGACCGTTGCCTATTTGCCACCATGCGGTGGAATGTTGCTTGCAGGTGCTGCAGAGCCGAGTGCAAAATAGCGGGCTGGAGCCCATGTTGTCGTGCTGGCCCTCAAAGGCCTTAGAGAATAGTTGTTTTTATTTTGTCATGTGTGGTCAGCCTGCGAGCCGATGTATGTAAGACACTATTTGTTAAGTGAACTATTGTAAGATCATAAGGCCATGTTTCTTTCAGTGTATTGTTATTTCATTCCAGTGGTAGTGTTTGTGGACATTCATGTAAATTGATTATTCAGTTTGGGTTCTTTCAACTATTTAAAAGCTTCCGTTATAATGCTCTTTGTAGGACGAGTAGTCTTAATTAGATAGTTTTGATATTCTTATGTAACTCTTCTGACTGTCTGTGGTATATGGCGTCGAGTTCCAGCTGGACCTTCTGTTATATACCATACGACGAATAGGGGTGTTACAAACTGTCCCTCACCACCTATCTAGTAGTGTGCTGGATTAGGCAACCACCTCCAAAACTTCTCTGATCAATGATCTTACAACTCATATCTACTTCAGGATCCTACCTCAGGTTTTCAACAAAACCCTACCTCGGACTTCAGCAAGTCCTACATCAGGCTATCCACAACCCTACCTCAGATCCACTCCAGGATTCTACACTCATGCTTATACCACAACCCTATAGCTCAGATCTCAGAGAGATCCTACACAGTAAATAAGTTTAATGAAGATTACAGAAATTGACACAACACAAGTATAGCTTTGAATCTTAGAGTCTTCTTGAGCTTTCCAAATAGAAAGCTTCCTTCTCAACACTTGAACAGATTTGCATTCGGTTAAGAGTTGAGTTCCTTCAATTAGGAGACAACTTGTTCTTTCTTTTCTTCTACAGCAGGAAGATGAGCATCTTGATGTTTTGCTTTGTAAGCAAACTTGTAGCATAGAGTTCTTCTTGTAGTTGCTAACTTTTTGCTCTCTACCGACGGATCAGATGTTAGGGCTTCTTACTTGAAGATATCCCTTTTATAAAGAGCCCTACAACTTGACCATAATAGGTGTAACACCCCAAGCTCATATAGGGAAAAAATGATTCTTGTGAGATACCGCCCGGTGGTAGGTTGTTATCGCAGGCGGTAGTGCCGTGAGAAGGGCGATAGAGGTTTTGGGAAGTTACTGCACAGTAGTAGGGATACCACTAGCGTTAGCGCGGTCCATTTAACTGGAGAAGCTCTCGAGTTGTTACCATGTAGCAGTAGCAGTTATCATGTAGCAATAGTGGAAGCGGTCATGCCAGAACTGAAGCTAACTACCGCATGGTGGTAGTAATCTATCGTGCGACAATAGCCGGCTGTAATGGTGTGGCCACGTGTTGACCTATGATTGGAGGTCTTAGGCGGTGGGCACATAAATCGAGCCATTGTTTGGGGTACCGTGCGGTGGTAGCAAGTTACCGCGCGACGGTAGCTCGGTTTAAAGCCATGAAAGTGGCGTTTTCACTTCATTTTCTTCTAAACCCTAATTCTGCGCGGCTGGAGAAAGGAGGAGGAGTTTTAGTCGAAGGAGTTCTCACCGTCGTATAAGTTTCAGAGTCACAATCCGCAAGATTAAGTTTGGATCTACGGAGGCAATGTCATAGCGGTCATTTTCATCCGACTAGAATCTCTCTCATGGCACCGAAACGGACTTCTAAGGTAATGATCCTCTTTCTTGGACATATGAAGTCCTTCTTCTTGGCATGTGCGGTAGAAGCTCCACGAACACATGGAAGTGGTTCTCCTAACGGGTAAATCTGTTTATCCCCGTTAGTGTTGCATTTAGATCTGGAATCAAAGTATAGAATATGCATGTTGTGTAAAGCCCATCAAGACACGTTGGTCTTGATTGGTGATGTTTGTATGTTTTGTACGCCGGAGAAGACTCTGTGGTAATCTCATAGATTTCCGAGTCACGGGATATGCAGTTGGTTGTAGGGAGAGTGCTGGGAGATGACCTCCAGGAAAACACCTGTTTAAGGGGAAGAATCGATAGTCTGTCCCCTACCATGTGGCGGTAGCACTACTATCGGCAGTAGCTCCATATGAGCATTGTATTGTTTGTAAGGACTATCTTGTGGTGACCTGGGGGCCATTATTTATTGAGGCCTATCTATTGAAGACCTGGGTACCAATGTATGGAGCTGAGAGCCTGTGTGGCGCAGCTTAGGCAGCTATGAGTGCTAGCCTTGGATTATAATTGGGTTATGTATCATACAGATGGGCAAGTGGATTCTAACCTGCGTCGTGGTTGGCACACCTGATGATTTGAGCATGGGAAATAGCTGAACTGTACCCAACTCTATGCCAATCAACCTGGAGTGAGTCAAAGAGTGGATGTGCGATCACCATGACTTGGTTGTATCCATTGGGGTGTTGTCTTTAGATTTGGCCCTGAAAGACTAAAAAGCTCAAACATTGCTTACCATCGCAAAGAACAGAGGTGTGAACCTTGAGGTCTTGTGCACCGAGAATGTTCCCTGAGAACACGGGGAGTTGGATGATCATGCCAATGTCTGTGTGATGTAGCACACTCCCGGGAATGGGATTAAGGCACGAAATGGCAAAGGGGTTCCTAAGGGGAATTTTAACGAACACGTGGTGTGTGCGTAAAACTCAAAATTTCGGCAGAGTTTCGTCTATAATGTTGCGATCTCACAAGGGGGAATTTCCCATCCAAACCTGCACGAGACATTCACATACACATTGTCATAACCTAGCCATACATCTAGCATCATATCACCACATTTCCATCCACATGGAGAGTGCTATGGACTAAGAAATTCGATTCGGAAAAAGTCCAAATGCAGCCCTCAAAACCAAATCAAACGAGGATATACCAAATCCTCTTGATCCATTCGAAACCAAAGGCTAAGCCAACCCCGGTTTGCAAACGTCCAAGGGGACCTATCCTTGCAAAAACCTTCGTGAAATTTCGGATAAAAGTAATATAATTTCAGATTTTAGAATGCAACATGTGATCAAGATTTAGGATAAAATTTGCTTCTAGAATTCCACCAAACTCACAACCCAAGAAGAATCACTACACAAGTTTTAGGGAAAGGAATTCGTTACCCAAATCTGAATTTAAAGAGGAAGAGAAAGATAACTATGGAAGAGTCACACTTCCACGGGTCCACCGGAGTCGCACCGGATGGGAGAACTGAGACACCTTCTTCGGAGTCACACCGGAGGAGGTAGGAGATCGCCGGAGCAGTGGGAATAGCCACCAAGAGGGGCGGTGGCAGCAGCTTTTCCTGCGATTCCAGGGGCGCGGGTTCAGGTTCGGCCAGGCCGAATGGGGGCTGCTTCACGCACACTGTATTAGGTTTTTCCCTTTTGTTTTTTCATCTCCGCAAACAATTACAGGTACAGCCCTTTTATAGAAGTAGGAACATGAAGGGGCTTAATATTATATTAATTCCCTTTTACCTTTTCAATAATATGAGACTAAGGATATTAATCATATTTAATGCAGATTCAAGACAGCCACTTCGTTTTTTGGGTTTATTTGCATGCGTTATAGATATCCTGTTGATATCGAGGCCACCTATTGAAACCGACCAGCAAGATCTTTTATAATTAAGCAATTGAAATTTTCTCCCACTGACGGTAACCGCTCATGTAGCGGCGGCAGCGGCGACGACGGGTGCGGCAACGACCATCAATGTCCACGAACATGTAGTGGCGGCAATCAAAATGGAGATCCATGTCGGCACGAGCAAATGGCGGAGCATCCTCGCCATCAATCCTCCCCCGCTCAAAATCACTCATCCCCGATGAGTGGCCAGGAAGAGAATAGCAGGAGACAGCAACATCCACAGGTAGCATAGCAAGAGCGGACATCGACGGGGCAAGACAAGCAGTGCAGGCATCCGCAATAGAACAGAACCTGCCATGAGCAAGAACAGCAGCAAACCTCGTATATGTGTCAGCATAAAGAAAAGCAGGGCAGATCTTACCATTCAATGCGAGAACCAGGAAACCCAAATGGAAGTGCGACACAAAAATAATCTCACCTCTCAACCCAAGATAATCTGAAGTGGAAGAGAGAAACGTCGGAGAAAACCACTCGGGTGGAAACAAGATATGCAAAATTAAATCCGAAAAATTGAACCATGGCGAAACACCGATTGCATCATAAAAATCCAAAAAAATTGCGTTAAATCCAAAATTGTTGAAGATCATGAAAGGATCGGCGCTCCAACGTAATAATTTTGTTACGGAACCCGAAGGTATCCACTCGTGGGCTAACCAGACTAAATTGGAATCAACAATTCTGCAGTCAGGAGCTCTCGGAGGTGAACAGTCGTGAAAGTGACGCAACTCACAGACACTGGCATAAGGTGACGACATGTGTACGTGCAGATCGTACCAGGATGGATGAAAAATATGTGCAATTTGATTTGATGGGTAATAATGTCGTGAGGACACCAAATCAAAAGGCACAGTCGCCGTGAAACCACACGTAGTCGCAGACGAAGACTTGTCCGCATACGGACACTCACTAATGCATAGCCCACAAAACAAGTCCAACGTCATAGTTTTAAATTTTGATTTAAAAATGTCATAGATAAATACCAACGAAAAATGCTCACCACCAACTAGAGAGTTGGACGCTCCCGGATTTGAAAGGACGCACGTGCGATACAACTCAACATATCCAACTAGGTTCACTAACGTGTGGATGCACGGATCATCAAAAGGCGGAGGATAAATGCGTGCGACCGGGCTTGGCAAATAAGTGTGTCGAGGGGACACCACATCAAAAATCCCCAGAGCCAAGGAAGCACGAACAGTCCAACACAAAGCCTCACCAAACGCCACGCGGTCAGATGAACGGCCCATCCTAGGAAAAGCATAGTCAGATCTAGGAACTGGAGTGGCAGGAGCGAACGCAACAACGAACAACTCGCCCACACACATCTGTCTAGGTAAGTCTAACGAGGGAGCTAGATAAATAGGCACCTCCAAATAGCTCGGACTAGAAATGACAAGCTCGGTCCCTAACAAAGCATCTAATCGAGTCAAGTGACTCAGAAGGGGAGTCGACATGGTCGATGCCGGAGGAGCTAAGTCATACTCACCGTCAAAACACGGATTTAACGTCGAAGAAAAATCCACCGGGTGCCAGCCCACCAAATCAAGAGGAAGATCAAAAAGGGATTCGTCCGTATAGAAAACTCAACTGGATCGTCATCACCTAACTCACTCTCAGATAAACATTCATCACAGGTGGACTCTACCAACTCAGCCGAAATGCCTTCCAACCCACTAGATATTTCAGCCAAATCATAATCAGTAACAATCTCGAAAAGAGGCAAAATCGAACCCGACAAATTTTTTATCCCACATGGGGCTTCAGGCAACGGAGATAACATCAAAGTAACATCGTTCGGGTCCTCAGCGCTAACATCATCCAATATAATAGGTACAACGAACGATCCCTCAACGGTCTTAGGAGACGGGCCTGAAATAAGGTCGAGGGGAAATGGGTTAATCCCAGGGAGGGATATCTCAGGGGAGATATCATCATCCAAGTCACTAGGATATCCACTCTCCTCTTCGTCACTACAGTCGTCGGAAAAATTGACATCACCCTCAGTGGCGGGCTTAGACGTCGACGCTAAAAGAGCCAGAACCCTAGGCTTAGTGGGGCACTCCACAGCATAATGGCCAATCAACCCACAAGCATAACATGTAGCGTCTTCCGTGCAAATCTTAACTTCTTTCCTAGGCGTCACCCGCGGTTTTATAACATTCTTAGTAGTGACAACGATGGGTGGCGGGACAGATGGCCTAACCTTGTCTTTCTCCCTAAAGGTTGGAGTACGTGTGCTGAAAATAGTTAGATCAGGGTGGAGCAAGGATCCAGCGTGAGGCTTATAGTCGCTCCTATGATCAAAAATGGGTCTAGTTCCCTGGCGGGGAGAGTCAAAATCATGAGTTAGCCGAGTATGGGAGAACGAGGGGACATACTGGTTCGACGTAGGCAAAGTCGTAGGGGACGACTCATTCAGATAATCAGAAAAGTGGGGGCGACAGTAGGGAGGGTAATACTCGTCCGTTAATAGATTCTTCATAATCGTCCAACCTACAAGTGAGTCGTCGAGGGACGTCCCAAAACATCTCTCCTCATTGAGCCAGAAGGTTTGGGCTCGACCAAATAATTGTAGTCTCGCAACGGGAATCCTGTGGGGGTCCATAATATGATATCGCTCAAAGTAACGTTCAATATCCTTCACCCAACCTAAAAATACTTGCGGACCACCTATCCCATCATAGGTCGGAGCAAGAACTCTAACAGGCCTATAGGTGCGCGGTGGTGGTGTCAAATACGATGCCAACATAACGTTACGCTTAACGAATGAAGGTGAGTGAGTGGAACTCCCAATGTGCGCCATAAAGACTAACGGACAACTCAAAATAAGTGATCACGAAAAACATATATTTTTTTTGATATATTTTAGGAAACAAATTTTTTTTTATATATGTATATATAACTAAAAATAAAATAGAAGACCAACAAGCGTGCCTAAGTGCAAAAAGGGGTGACGCGGGAGGACCGACAAAGATTAAGAAAGCTTTGCGCCGCCTCTGATACCAAATTGATGTAGCACACTCCCGGGAATGAGATTAAGGCACGAAATGGCAAAGGGGTTCCTAAGGGGAATTTTAACGAACACGTGGTGTGTGCGTAAAACTTAAAATTTCGGCAGAGTTTCGTCTATAATGTTGCGATCTCACAAGGGGGAATTTCCCATCCAAACCTGCACGAGACATTCACATACAAATTGTCATAACCTAGCCATACATCTAGCGTCATATCACCACATTTCCATCCACATGGAGAGTGCTATGGACTAAGAAATTCGATTCGGAAAAAGTCCAAATGCAGCCCTCAAAACCAAATCAAACGAGGATATACCAAATCCTCTTGATCCATTCGAAACCAAAGTCTAAGCCAACCCCGATTTGCAAACGTCCAAGGGGACCTATCCTTGCAAAAACCTTTGTGAAATTTCGGATAAAAGCAATATAATTTCAGATTTTAGAATGCAACATGTGATCAAGATTTAGGATAAAATTTGCTTCTAGAATTCCACCAAACTCACAACCCAAGAAGAATCACTACACAAGTTTTAGGGAAAGGAATTCGTTACCCAAATCTGAATTTAAAGAGGAAGAGAAAGATAACTATGGAAGAGTCACACTTCCACGGGTCCACCGGAGTCGCACCGGATGGGAGAACTGAGCCACCTTCTTCGGAGTCACACCGGAGGAGGTAGGAGATTGCCGGAGCAGCGGGAATAGCCACCAAGAGGGGCGGTGGCAGCAGCTTTTCCTGCGATTCCAGGGGCGCGGGTTCAGGTTCGGCCAGGCCGAATGGGGGCTGCTTCACGCACACTGTATTAGGTTTTTCCCTTTTGTTTTTTCATCTCCGCAAACAATTACAGGTACAGCCCTTTTATAGAAGTAGGAACATGAAGGGGCTTAATATTATATTAATTCCCTTTTACCTTTTCAATAATATGAGACTAAGGATATTAATCATATTTAATGCAGATTCAAGACAGCCACTTCGTTTTTTGGGTTTATTTGCATGCGTTATAGATATCCTGTTGATATCGAGGCCACCTATTGAAACCGACCAGCAAGATCTTTTATAATTAAGCAATTGAAATTTTCTCCCACTGACGGTAACCGCTCATGTAGCGGCGGCGGCGACGACGACGGGTGCGGCAACGACCATCAATGTCCACGAACATGTAGTGGCGGCAATCAAAATGGAGATCCATGTCGGCACGAGCAAATGGCGGAGCATCCTCCCCATCACTGTGGCAAATGGTGCTTAATTTGCATGCTTTGATTGTCAATACTTGTCTATTCTAATGCCTGCAGGGAAGGAACACTACCACCCCTCTTGAGGGTTAGGGTCGCTATAATTTGGTCAACTAATGTTGACCATTGCTTTATTTTCCACCGCTGTGGTGGAATGTCTCATGCATGTGCATCAGAGCCAGACGAGAAATAGCGGATTGGAGCACATAGTTGCTAAGCTGGCCGTTGAAGTCCAAAGCAAATTACACATCTTCATTTTATTGTTCATGTGTGGTCGGCCTACATGCCGATTTTTGTAAGACATTATTACTTTAGTACAACCTTGTAAGGCCTTAGGGCCGCAACTTTTGTGTATTGTACTTTCATTCCTATTTAGTTGTGTGGATATTCAAATGGTCGGGTTCTTATAATAATTTAACTAAATTCCGCTAGAATGCACTCTGCGTTAGGACAAACGTTTGTGGGTTATGGTTTCAATAAGTAACTCCACTAACTGTCTGTAGTATATGGCGTCGGGCCCCAGCCGGATCTTCTATTATATGCTATGTGACAGATATGGGTGTTACAATTTGGTATCAGACTCAGGTGTCGGTCTTTCTTATTCAAATTCGTGGATGAATTCGAATAAGGGGTGGTGAACACATGTATGTGCGTTATCGTTATAACATGAAAGAACCCATGAATGTCTACTTAGGAATAAAAATACGTATGTTTGAGGAACATGTGAGTTCCTATATTTACTTATTGGCAATTTGTTTGTCGCCTAATTGACTATTTCACGATTATAGATGACTAGGAGTGGTGCAGAGTAGTCCAACGTCAGCACTTTGCGGAGAGTATTATTCCTAATGACCCGCCTGCAACCCCTCCTTTTATTAAGACCATATGAATTGTAGTTGAAGCATTTTTCTCCATGATCAATGCCCAACCAGGGAGGTAGTACAGCGTCCTATTCCTGAATTATGTCAAGTACCGCTTGGCGCAACATAATACATCGTGGTGGATCAAGTAGCGGCAGAACCTATGGTGCAAAGAAGACCGTCTAAAAAGCTATGGAAAACTATTTTCAAAGGCTGACTCGGGGTGAGAGTAGCGTGGATGACTACCTGCATGAGTTCATAAGGTTGGGGCGATATGCTGGCTCTATATTTACTGATGAGGAGCGCAGGACCAACCGGTTCTATGAAGGACTTCGTGACAATCTGAGGTTGCTGCTCGCAGGACCGATGACGCAGGGTTTTTTGACCCTTGTCAATACAGCATGATCTCTGGAGAAGGATCTGAAGAGGGTTCAAGGTAAGAAGGACTCGGCGGTGAAGAGGTCAAAATTTAAAGTTATATGTTCATTGAAATATGGGCATCGGAAGTGGTATAAGAAGCCTAAAACTTATATACCAACTACTTCGTATGTTACTACTGGAGCATCGTCTTGGCGAGGAGGCCCAAATTCATTGTTATAACTAAGGTAAGCCGGGACACATGGCCTGTGAGTGTTGGAGTGGTCAGTTGAAGAAAAAGGCAGGAACATCATATACTGAGAAATGGAAGATGGTGGAGTCAACCGTGTCCCATCATGCTCGGGCCCAGCCAAGAGTCTACAACTTGGCCAACAGGAGGCCATCAAATAAGGTGATGTGGTTACAGGTATGTGTTGGATTTTAGTCGTAAAGCTTTATATACCTTACGCTTTATGCTTTGGTCGTAATCATGTCGTGTTTTAAGCTTTCACGGAATTATGGATTGTCCGGCTCGAGCACTGTTTGATATAGGAGCTTCACACTCTTTCCTATCCGAGAACTTCGTGTCACGTATCAGAGTGGATTTTTCTATGGCGAAGGATAGACTGGATGTGTTACTGCCTAACAGGTGATAGTTGTGTGCGGATAGGGTTTGTTGCATTAAGTTGTTGATAGGTAGTCAATCTTTTGACTTGGAAGTGACATTACTGCCGATAGTGGAGTTTGACGTGATCTTTGGCATGGATTGGATTTCATAGCAACACACTTTCATCGATTGTAATCTGAAGACGGTCAAACTGGGACTAAACACATGTCATGAAATTACTTTCTCTGGTATGAAGGGATCGAGCAAGGCACTGATGTCTGTTCTCCAAGTAGTCAAAGCAGTTCATGAGGGGGTAGAGTTGATCTTCACCCTATTAGAGTCTAAGAAGTCCAAGCCTGATTTGGTCAGTATTTTGGTAGTGTCAAAGTTTTCTAATGTTTTCCCTGAAAATCTCTATGGAGCTCCACCTCAGAGAGAGATCGATTTCACCATTGATTCGGTGTCAGGTGTCAAACCTATGTCGCGGTCTCCTTACCGCTAGCACCGAGGGAGATGGCAGAATTGAAGGCACAACTTCAAGAATTGATAGAGCAGGGGTATGTACATCCAAGTTTGTCGTCTTAGAGTGCTCCGGTCCTATTCGTTAAGAAGGACGGAAGTCTTTGGTTGTGTATCGATTATCGAGAATTGAATAAGCTGACAAAGAAGATCAAGTACCCGATTCCGAGGATTGATGATCTGTTCGACCAGCTAGTTGGATTAACTGTATACTCAAAGCTAGATCTAAAGTCTGGATATTATCATTTGAGAATCCGGGAAAGTGATATCCCCAAGACGGCATTCAGTACATGATATGGGCATTACGATTTCAGTGTCATGCCCTTTGGGAAAACAAATGCGCCATCTGTATTTATGGACATAATGAACCAGACGTTTAGGGAGTATTTGGATTGGTTCATCATAGTCTTTATTGATGATATCCTAGCGTACTCCTAGTCCGAGGATGATCATGTGGAGCATTTACACATTGTTTTGGAGACCCTGAGGAGTAATCAGTTGTACGACAAGTTCTCTAAGTGTGAGTTTTGGCTATCTTTGGTGGCATTCCTTGGTCACATTGTTACTGGAGAGGGAATTGCGATGGATTTGGCGAAGGTGGTTGCAATATGGGAGTGGCCTGTGTTGCCTTTTGTGGCAGAAGTCTGGAGTTTTTTGGGGCTTGCCAGCTACTACAGGCGCTTCGTGGAGAACTTTTTGCGGATAAAGTTACCCTCATAACCTTGACAAGGAAGGATCAAAAATTTGTATGGTTGCCAGTGTGCGTGCAAGCTTTCGAAGAATTGAAAAGTCGTCTAACAATGATGCCCATTTTGTTCTCGCCATATGGAATAGAGGGCGATGAGATCTACAGCGACACCTCAGGGAGCGGCTTAGGCTGTATTTTGCTACAACATGGTAAAGTGATAGCATATGACTCGCGCCAGTTGAAAGTACATGAGAGAAACTATCTAGTCTATGATTTGGAGTTAGCGTCCGTGATTTTCGCTCTAAAGCTGTGGAGGTACTACTTGTATGGCATTAAGGTCGATATCTATACAGATTATAAGATTCTGAAGTATCTATTGGATCAGAAGGACTTAAATATGCGCTAGCGGAGGTGGATGGAGTTCCTTGGGGACTACACCTTTAAGATACATTATGTCCCTGACAAACATAATGTGGTTGCGGATGCGTTAAGTCACAAAACTCCAGCACAGGCCAATTGGATACTGATGCATGATGAGCGTCTTATTCGAGATTTGTAGAACTTAGAGATCTCTTGCATTGATAGGAGGTCTAGTGCTGAAGCATGATTATATTGGACAGAGGTACAGTATGACCTCGCCGACTAGATTCGACAGACTTTGGAGTTGGATGACAGTATGAAACGCTACATGACTGAGTCTTTGGATGTATCAAATGCCCAATTTACTATTGCTAATGGGTTGTTGTGGAAGAACAGTCGATTGTCCTTCCCAAAGGTGGGTAAACTGCGGGAAGAATTAATGTACGTGGCTCATTATACCAAATACTCGATTAACCCGAGGAGCACAAAAATGTGTAAAGACATGAAAAAGCTATTTTGGTGGCCAGGACTGAAGAAGAACATAGCGCTATATGTGGCAAAGTGTCAGACTTATGCCTTGGTGAAGGCCGAATATTGGAAGCCCAGTGGATTTTTGAAGTCCGTGCCTATACCGTAATGGAAGTTCAACGATGTATCCATGGATTTCGTGCATGGTTTACAGAGATCCCAGAAGGGCAATGACGCCATCTATGTGATTGTTGACCGTTTGACGAAAGTGACTCACTTCATCCCGAACAGAAAGGATGATTCAGTGGAAAAACTAGCAAAGCATTACGTGGATAATATTATACGACTACACAGTGTGCCATGTAGCATCGTGAGTGACCGTGATGGGCACTTTCCATCTAGAGATTGGAGGACAATACATCAACAATTGGGCACCAAGTCGAAGTTCAGTATGTCCTTTCATATGTAGACAGATGGGCAAACCGAGAGGTTAAACAGGACGATGGAGAACATGCTTCTCATGTGCATCCTAGATTTCGGGAAGAGGTGGGAGGATAACCTATTTATGAACGAACTTGCTTACAATAATAGCTACCAAGCAAGCATCCAAATGGCACCATTCAAGGCCCTTTATAGTATAAAGTGTCGTGTAACGTTATCGTGGCTGGAGACGGGCAAATCAAAGATGTTTAAGCGGAAGGAAGTCGAGGATGCGACTTCGATTGTTCGAACAATCCGAGAGTGGTTGTTGATCGCTCAGGATAGGCAGACTAAGTAATATAATGCCAAGCACAGAAAAGTCGAGTTCGCCGTGGGCGATTGTGTTTACTTGAAGATCAAACAGTTCAAGGGCGTGTCAAGGAATCGATGCTTGAAAAAGCTGAGTCTGAGATACCTTGGGCCGTTTGATATTTTGTAGCGCTTTGGTGAAGCCGCCTATCGGTTGAAGCTTTATATGAAACTTAGTAGTCTGCACGACATATTCCACATATTGGTGTTGCAGAAGGTGGTGCAAGAGCCTATACAAGTGATTACGGCGGATCGGGTACCGGTGAATGTTGGACTGACAATGAAGGTCAAGCTCATTCTCATTGAGGACGTGGAAGCCAAGCAGCTTCATAATAAGTCTATCAGGATGGTCAAGGTCCGCTGGGACAACTATGGCTAAAAGGAACTATCGTGGGAGTGGGAGCAAACCATGAAGGCAGAGTTCCCCGAGTTATTCATTTGAGGTACACGGTTTGATGTTGTTATTTCTTTATTTAATGTATGGCTTAATTTCAGGACGAAATTCTTTAAGTGGGGAGATTTGTAACCCCCCGAGCTCCTATAGCAGAAAAATGATTTCTGTGAGATACTGCCCGGTGGTAGGTTGTTATCAAGGTGGTAGTGTCGTGAGAAGGGTGATAGAGCTTTCAGGAAGCTACAGCCCTGCGGCAAGGATACTGTTAGCGTAAACGCAGTCCATTTAACTGGAGAAGCTCTCGGGTTATTACCGTGTGGCGGTAGCAGTTATCGTTTGGAGGTAGTGGAAGCGGTCGTGTCGTAACCGAAGCTAGCTATCACGTGGCTGTAGTAATCTACCGCGTGGTGATAGCTGGCTGTAACAGCGTGGCCACTTTTCGACCTATGATTGGAAGCCTTAGGCGGTGGGCACGCGAATCGAGCCATCATTTGGGGTACCGCATTGCAGTGTCTTGGTTTAGATCCATGGAAGTGGCACTTTCACTTCATTTTCTTCTGAGCCCTAATTCTGAGCGGTTGGAGAAGGGAAGAGGAGCGTAAGTCGAAGGAGTTCTCGCTGTCATAGGATTTTTAGAGTCCTAATCCATGAGATTAAGTTCAGATCTACGGAGGCAAAGATATAGTAGTCGTTTCCATCCGGCTAGAATCTCTCTCATGGCGTCGAAACGGACTTCTAGGGTAATGATCCTATTCCGTGGACATGTGAAGTCCTTCTTTTTGGCATTTTCAGGTAGACTCTCCACGAACACGTGGAAGTGGTTCTCCCGATGGGTAGATCTATGTATCCCCATTAGTGTTGCATTTAGATCTGGAATTGAAGTACGGAATGTAACGCCCCGAAACTCGAAAGAGGGACGGACAACGTTTAGAACCAAGTTAGGATCTTGGTAAGGATCACACGGCCTGGGACACGGGCGTGTCCAAGGTCGTGTCATGCTCATGTTCGACGAAGAACCTGGGTGGTCGACGAACTGTGCTCGACGAAGTGTCGAGATAGTGAACACGGCCTGGGACACGGGCGTGTCCAAGGCAGTGTTGTTCTCGGGTTCGATGAATTTTCGCGTGGTCAACAAAAATGCGGTTGACGATCGTCGAGACATCGAACACGGCATGCGACACGGGCGTGTCCCAGGACGTGTTCTGCTCGGGATGTTAGCCGGGCCGTGTGAGGGGATAAACACAACCTGGTGCCCAGGCGTGTTCGAGTTTGACACAGGGGTGTCAAATATGACATGGGCGTGTCCAGTACCCGTGTTCTCCTCTGGTTGTGTTTGGTCATTTATCGATGGAGGAACACACCCTGGCTCACGACCGTGTAGTGAGTGACACGGGCGTGTCACGTTTGACACGGGCATGTCCAGAACCCGTGTCCTTTTCTTGGTGCGATGATTTCGATGTCGATTGAGGCACACAGCCTTGGACACAGGCATGTCACAAGCCGTGTTTGGCCCAGGAGTTTGGTTTTAAGTGCGAATCGTGGTCGTTTGTTTCCTTCTATTGGGATCTGATGGTCCAGAGTTGTCCTTGCTGAGTTATGTTCGGGAATAGGGTTTGAAACCCTCATTCTTCTTCAAGTCTTCTCTTTCTAAAGTTTTAGAGAGAAGGGAGAGAAAGGAAGAAGGTGAAGGAGAGATCCGGCTGCCGGAGAAGCTTCGGAGTCCCAAATTGCGAGTCGAGTCTAGATCTGAGGAGGCAAGTCCGTTGCGGTGGTTTTCATCTGTCTAAGTTCCCAAGGCTAGGAAGAGGGGTGGTAAGGTAACGACACTTCTACTCTTGGTTTCTAGGATGCGTGCTTAGCATCTTTTTCTTTCAAGCTTTTGGGCACCACATCTCTCAAATGAGAGGGGTATGGGTCGCCATGGTTCAAGAGGAACCTTCGGGTCGATTGAGTCCGTCCCCGGCATGATTTTGCATTAGAGATCCGCTCCGTTAGTGGATTAGGCATTATGAGTGAAGCCGTAGTCGCGACCGTTAGTCTGACTCGGTGATGTTGCATAAGGAGCCTTAAGGATTTTGTAGAAATCCGTTGCGGGAAGATGTCGTTTATGATGTATGTGATTTCCCCCTTTTCTCGAGTGAGTACATGTAGCCAGAACCGGACAAGGTTAGCTCTGCATTGGCGGTAGATGTTTTCCTTGGTGGACAAGGTTAGCTCCGCATTGGCGGTATATGGTTTCCTTGGTGCGCGGGGACGTTGCAGTACAAATGATGGATTAGGGTGGGAATGTTTATAGATTGTGATGTGTTAAGGCGCGGCTTTGTCTCTGTGGTCGGCTGGCTTTCCCGTGACGTGCAAGTCATGTGGGGAGAGTGTCCCGACGAGACTAGTCCTCTTCTGTGAGACTGACGAGAACGCCAAGCATTGGGCAAGCCCAGGCAATGAAGCCACGAGCGGGTGGGGTCCAGCAAGGTTTCTTAGAATCGGTTTGTGTGTAAGACGGTATCCTGATGTGCGAAGTCAGAGTTTGCAAGCAAGCCCGGGTCTAAGACCCACGAGCAGGTGGGGCCTTGGCAAGATTTCCGTGTTGCGGCTTGTATGCCGTTAGGGTAATTGTAGTACCATTTTGTTTGCGGCTTAATGCCAATGGGGAAATTGGTAGTACCCAGATGTTTTGATGATGTGCTAGTTGCATACGCAATATGGTGCCTTGGGTGAAGCCCGGGTTTTGTACACATGCTGCATAGTAGGCTCCTTTTTATTATATGCTCAACATAGAAAACGTATTTGTTGCTTGAGATATCTAAACCTGTTCTTTTAGAGCTTTACATGTTTATGTATATGGTATTCGAAGTGCTGACTTGCAGGTTGGAGGGGTACCCCGGGGTCCATTAGGGGAGGCCGAGAGGAGATATGTTGATTACACAATTTGAGATCAGCCTTTGCTGACCCACGTTACCACCAATTTTTACAGGGCAAGGATCACAAGCAGGAGCTAGCTCGCTGGCCAAAAAGGCCTAAGCCTCATAAAGTGTTACAAATTTTGCACTAGCTCTAGTTTATGGCATTGTATGTTTGATGCTTTAGTTTTCCAGCTTGCATGCCGAGGTAGTCTAGGAGTGCTAATGCACATTGATGCTTGATGTATTCATTTGATTGTTGGACTCTCTATTGTTGTAAGGCCTTGAGGCCGCTTCGATACTCTTAGTTATGTGGATAGATTCTGGTCTTGTTTACTGTTTCCGTTGTTGTTTGTTATTGAGTTTTGAGATTGGGTAGTTAATATCATCTTTTAATGTCAAAGCTGTGGCGTCTATATGTTGTGGGGCCCCGACCGAACCCATATTATACGGTCTTTACAGGGGAGGTGTTACAATTTGGTATCAGAGCCAGGTTTCATCCAAGGTCAGGTAGGGCGGTCGATTTAGCGTAATCGGATCGCGTATAGAATTTATCCACATAAGAGTAATGTGAAACCATGAGTGTCCTTATATTTGAGTCTTATGATTCGAGACTGATTCCTGGTTTTCTTGCTTTTGTAAGAGTGCAAGCAACGAGGTGGGTACGTCGAGGCCAAGAGAAGAGCTTTCAGTGAACAGCGCTACTGCTCAAGGTCCTTTGGGCAAGGCTGTAAACCCGGTCGACTTCTGTCGCCTGCTTGCATAAGCAATGGTGGCAGCCCAAGCTGTTGCTCAGGTAGTGACTCCTGCTACCCCAGATACGGCGACGGCCGTGCCGAGCGGAGAAGCCAGACGAGCGGAGCCGTTGGCAGAAAGGGTGGTTGTCGGTCATGTAGACCAACAGATGAAGTATTTTGAGCTTCCATCCTCCAATGTTCAATGGAGTTGGTGCGCCGACTGATGCGGAGGATTGGTGAGCACGGATGCAAGAGCTTCTGAGGGCAGCAGAGACGCTAGAGGAGAAGAAATCTGAGTTTGTGGCGTTCATGTTAGAGGGAGACGCGAAGTTGTGGTGGGTGAGCCATAGCGGCCGCCAGTTTCCCGGACGCACCCCATCCATGGAAGAGTTTGGGAATGCTTTCCTAAAGAACTACATTCCTGTGTCGACAAGGTTGGCCCTCCAAAGGCAATTTCTGCACTTGGTGCAGCGGGATAAGACGGTGGACGAGTATGTACAAGAGTTCACTCGGTTTGGGTCGTTATGCAGGAATGTCAATGGCAGACGATGAGGAGAGGGATAACCTCTTCTACCAGGGGCTGAGGGAGAATCTAAGACAACCCCTCATCTCAATGAAGAGAGCTGGTTTCAACGAGCTAGTTGAGGCTGCCAGGATGTTGGAAAGTGATCTGGAGTGAATCCAATGTCATAAGGGTTTCGCGCCCAAGCAAGGGTAAGGGAAGCCTTCTCAATCCCAAGGAAAGTCTGAAGGGAATAGGTGGACGTCCAGAGGGTCTCACTCTAAGGGACCACCGATGTGCTTTAATTATGGCAAGGTAGGGTACATAGCTTATTTTTGTACTCAAGGAGGAGCTGAGCAGGAGCCAGGGCAGGAGCAGACTGTACGCTCCAGCCCCAGTGTCGCAGAGAAAGGAAAGATGGCGTAGTCTAGCGCTTCTCGGTTCCAACCGGTGCAACCAAGGGCTTACAACCTTAGACAGCAGGAAGCGATCCGCTAACCCGATGTGGTGACAGGTATGAGGAATTTTATATTAAATTTTATTCTTTATACTTTCAGAACGTTATTGTTTGATGCCTTTATTTTAGGCTTTGTGTTAGTTTTCGGATACCCCGCTAGGGTATTGTTTGATATGGGAGCGTCGCACTCTTTTCTTGTGGAAAGCTACATCCGGAGAATTGGAGTTGAGTCATTCACAGCGGACGCAGAGCTGAAGGTGCGCATGCCCAATGGGTTATCCATGACCACCGGGTCAAAAGGGCGCATTTGTTGGGAGCTAGGCGGAGTTGACTTCATGTTGATAGCAGCGGTCCTACCGTTGGTTGAGTTTGATGTGATTTTGGGAATGGACTGGCTAGTAGAGTAGCGTGCCAGTATTGATTGCCTATCCAAAATGGTGACCCTGAGAAGCGTGCCAGTATAGATTGCCTATCCAAAATGGCAGCCATAAGTTAAGTTTGAGGGCCTTAATGGAGTGGCCTGTTCCCTGATTTCGGCCATGCAGTTGGTGCGGGCAGTTAAACAAGGTGGAGTAGCTCTTGTAGCATTTTTGGAGGTTCGACTTTCCAAGTTATCACTTGGGTAAGTGCCCGTGGTGGCAAAGTTCGAGGATGTGTTTCCTGATGAACTTCCTGGAGTACCTCCTCGACGGGGGATTGACTTCTCGATTGAGTTAGTGCCAGAGGCTAGACCAGTGTCACGTCCTCCATTTAGGATGACATCAAAGGAGTTGGATGAACTCAAGGTACAGTTGAAGGAACTGTTGGAGCAGGGGTATTTCAGACCCAGTTCTTCGACGTGGAGTGCTCCTGTGTTGTTCATGAAGAAGAAGGACGGTAGTATGCGGTTGTGCATCGACTACTGAGAGTTGAATAAATTGACTGTCAAGAATAATTATTTGATTCCTTGGATAGACGACCTATTCGACCAGTTGGTGGGGTCGGTGGTGTATTCAAAGTTGGACTTGAAGTCAGGATACTATCAGTTGCAAATTCGAGACGAGGACATACCCAAGACTGCGTTTGGTACGAGGTATGGTCACTTTGAGTTCTCAGTGATGTCGTTCGGGCTGACGAACGCACCATCCGCATTCATGGATTTCATGAATCGAGTATGAAAGAAATTGTACCCTAATCACCTAGAGGGGGGGTGAATAGGTGACTAAAGCTTTTTTAAACTTTTAGGCAGATTGCAGCTAATATCACAGATTTATAATTACTTCTTCACAACAAACAATTAGCAATCACAGAATAAACATGCACACAGTGAACACACAGATTTATAGTGGTTCCCCAAGGTTTGGGTACATCCACTTTCCCCCTTCGCCTATCTAGTAGTGTACTAGATTCGGCCAAACTCCTCCACTATTCCTCAGATCCTCAGATCTTACACTCAGAACCCCAAATGGTTCCTACTGCTCAGGCTCAAGGCCCTACAACTCAGTCTTCTCCAAAGACCTACACTCAGCCACAAGGCCTACACTCAGCCACAAGGCCTACACTCAGAGATATGGATCTCATACACTCAGGCACACAGGCCCTACCACTCAGCCTTTATAATTACAGGCTTACAACTCAGATCCCTAAGGATCCTACAAGATATAAAGAATACAAAGTATATACCTACAACTCTAAATAGAGAGAAGAGTTGACAGGTTCTTGATGAGTTCTTGGAAGAACTCTGCTGAGATCAACCACACTTGGCTTTCTTCAAAGCTTCTTGAATGTAGAACACAATAGGGTTGATACTCTCTGCAGCTGATCTTCAATCACTGCAACTTAAGAATCAGACCTTGATTTGAAACCTTCTTCACAACCTGGTTCCAATAGCTGTCTTCTTGGAAGGAGCTCTCTCTCTCCAACTACTTAGATCTTCACTTGAATTGATTCTTCAATGAATAGCTAGATCTTGTGTGAATCACTTTGATGTGTTGATCATCTTCTTCTGTTGACAGAATATGACTATATATATGCCTTCTTCATGGTGACCGGCTGATCCGGTTTCTAACGGCTTTCTGACATCTCTGACAGTTGTAGTAGACCGGCTGGAATGGCAGCTGTCATGTCATCCAGTCACTTCTTGAAATATCTGTAACTGTCTGAAAGTGTCGAGACAGTCTGTCTTTAAGTGTCGACACTTATAGACCAAGTGTCGACACAAGTAGACTAACTGTCGACACAAGCCTTCAAGGTGTCGACACAACTCCTTGTGTTGTAGAATTTATATCTCGACACTGCTTCTTCATCATGTGTCGACACTGATATTATGTGTCGACACAACTTCTTGTTCTTCAGTACTTAGTTGAATTCTTATAAGTGTCGACACAACTCCTTTGTGTCGATACATCTTCTTGTGTTGAACTTGTTAAGTGTCGACACATCTTTTTGTTGTCGACACATGCCTTCAGTGTTGTTACTTTTGCTGAGTGTCGACACATCTGCTTGGTGTCGACACTTGTACTTAGTCTTCATAGAAATTTGCTGAGTGTCGACACAGCTCCTTGTGTCGACACTTTCTTCATGTGTTGAGACTTCTGCTGAGTGTCGACACATCTCCTTTGTGTCGACACTTGTACTTAGAATTTGCTGAACTTTGCTGAGTGTCGACACAGCCTCCTAGTGTCGACACTTTCTTCATGTATTGAGTCTTCTGCTGTGTGTCGCCACATTCTTCATTATGTCGACACTTATACTTAGACTCTATTGAAATTTGCTGAGTGTCGACACAGCCTCCAAGTGTCGACACTTTCTGATGTAGACAAAGTTCCTCTAGGTGTTGACACTGCTGCTAAGTGTCGACACAGCTTCATTGGACTTTTCTTCATTGAGTGTCGACACAACCTGTATGTGTCGACACCTTCTGTCTGGTGTCGACTCTGTATCCCTGGTGTCGACACAATTACTCCAAGTGTCGACACTGCTTCTCTGGGTGTCGACGCAAGTCTTCTTAAGTGTCGACACTTTCCTTCTGGGTGTCGACACATGGACTTAGAAACTTTTCAGCTTTCCCTGTAAATACTTGACCTGCACAACTAAACTCAAAACACATCAAATACATTTTGATGTATATCATTGAGTAGGGTGAGGATTCTTCAAATCAGGTACATTTAATCCAATGTACCCAACAATCTCTCCCTATTTGGAGAAGTCATAACCCTTAGTCAATGATATACACCATACATAATAAAATCACAGTATGATGTAAAACCGGATTATATAACAGGGTAAATTCATAAACATGTAATAAACAAAACATGTATATACAGATATCTCTGAACAATTATGTAATAGATTTATCACACATCATATTGTTCTAACAACTTTGTCATATCCATTATACAAAAGTTTACAGAGTGTTTAAAATCAAAAGATTACAACTGTAAACTAAAGATAAATTCTATTATATTTCTGCTCAGCCTCCTTGATAACTATGCCCTTTCCAGATTGTATCTTTGCTTGGACAGGGGCTTCAACATCTTCAGCAGCAGCAGGCTTCTTGTCTTTAAGATCCTTCTTTGTCTGCTCTTCAGCCTTGATCTTTTGCCTCTCAAAGTAATGATAAGGCTTGGGAAAGTACTTGCTAGGCTCCTGGGCAGTAGGAGGTAGCTTTCCCATCTTGGTCTTTCTTCTGTATTGCGCAATGGCTTCTTGTCTGTTCTCATGCTTCCTGCACTCCACATCAGGATACCATTTGTCTCTGTCCACAATATTATCTTTGGCAGCCTTCCATGCAATCAGAATGATATTCCTTGAAGTGGGGCTCCATTGTTCAAAGTCAGGCCTTTATTCAGCTTGCTCTCTGAACCTCTTCTTAGACAATTGGTCTGCTTGTTCCTTTAGTATATCTTCTTGTATAGCCTCAGGCACTGGCTGAATCACTTTTTCTATTATGACATTTTGCTTTCCCTCAGGTGGGATATACATTGACTATATATCTGCTTGTATCATATCAAAGTCTGGTGGAGGATAAATTACTTGAGCCACTTCAGCTTGCTCCCCTCCAAGATATGCAGGATTAATCCCAGACTCTGCCACATTGTCATCATCACATAATGGAGGATATCCAAGGGTGGCTCTGATGGAATTGGAAATCCATTTTGCATGATCAGAGCCTGCTTTGACTAACACCCTCTCCCCCTTTATGACTTCTCTTTCAACATGATCCCTCAGATCATCTTTCTGAAATTTTATTTGTGCATCCAAATAGTTTACTCCATCCTTAAAGTAAGGTTTCAACCTTTGGAGTTTTTCAGTGATCAGCTTCTGAGAATCTTGAATTGCAGAAGTTACAGTAGTGAGGCTCTCTTGCAATGCTTTGTCAAATTCCTCTTTGGCAGTGGTCAGGGCTGCATTCTGGGCTGTTGTTATATTCTTTAGTTCAGTTACAATAGCATTGTGGGAAGCTGTCAAATTATCATTCATCCTTATTTGATTCTCCAGAACATAGTCTTGCTTCAGTGCAATATCATCCACTTGAGCTTTTATCTTCTCCTAATGAGTGGCTAGATAGACTACTGCATTCCCTCCCTTGTGGAAGCAGTCAGTCATCTCTTTCTTATTTAGATTCATTTCAAATCTAATGGACTTAATGTCTTGTGCAAGATCAAACTGTAAAGACTTATGCCCCTCATCCAGATATGTTTCTATTGCTTTCCTTTGCTCATCAAGCTTTATCTGCATTGCAACCATCAGAGAACTGTAATCTACAGATGGTGCTGGCTGTGGTGTAGGCTGTGGTGCAATGATTTGCAGAGCTTTCTTATAATTTTGGCTTCTCCTCTTGAAGACTTGAAACTTTCTCTTTTTAGCTCTGGCAGCCTCCTCATCTTCAGAAGCAGATGTGCTACCAATAGTCACTATGTCCTTTGGGCTTGAAGGTAACTCCTTCTCAGTCCTTTATACCTGCTCAGCATCGTGTGGCACCTCAGTCTCTTTGCATGCAGTATCTTCTACATTCTTTACTTGCTCCCCCTCAACATGAGCCTTCTCGCCCTCAGCAGCAGCACTTTCTTTTGCAACTTCAATGTCAGTTAGAAGAAGGTCTGGGAATAGTTCTTCCAAAGTAAATTCTTGTTGAGGATGGGGTGGAGAATTCCTGATCTCATCAACTACTTGATCAGATATCACTTGATCAGCAACAGATGTGTCCTTCATGACAACATCTTGGGGTTGGCTAGGTGTTTGAGGTTGCTGATTAACATGAGGTATTGAATCAGACAAAACATCATCCTCAATAGGGAAATTTAATTTATTAATGTCAGTGATTACCTCAAGTATGGTGTGGGTTGCTTGTTCACTTTCTAGTGTAGTAGGTTCATCCACCAGTAGAGGCTCCCCCTGGATTAGATCCTGGTGAATTGGGCTTGCTGGTGGTAGCTCCCCCTGCCTCTCTGCATCATCTTGTCTAGCTGGAGACTTTCCAGCATTTCTAACTTCTTCATCTAGAGTGAACACTACTTGTTCCTCAGAACTGCTAGATGATTCTTGAGCCACTGGGACTGACTTCTTCTTCTTCTTTAGGGGTGTTTCCTTCTCAGGAGTGGGCATTTCCTTGGTTAAAACTCTATCCCATTTAGAGAAGATTCTCATGTCCATTCTTCTCATGTGGTTGATTTTTGATCCTGCAGCTTGGCTCATTACTTCTGGTATACTACCAGCAAGGTATAGACTGAGAATCCTACCCAAATTGGGTTTCTTCAGGCTCTCCTTAATCTTCTCAAACACTACTGTAGACCAATCAGTTTGTAGGGTGAAGATAATCCTTGTCATTAGGCTGAACATATGAGCTGATACTCTGTCATGCCCTCCAGGCTTGCTAAGGATAACTTTCCCAACAATTTCTGATAGAAAGTTGCCTTGGCTGTTTATCCCCTTCCTATTGAAAACAGATCCAATTTTCATGTTGGAATCCAAACCACACCAAGTTAATGCTTCCCTAGTTTTAGAAGCAGAAACATTCTCTTCTTCCTTAGTCCTTGGTAACTGAAGTATCTTTCTCAGACTTTTATGTGAGACCTTCACCTTTTCTCCATGAACCCTTAACTTAATCTTTAGTCCTGATTCATCTAGGATTGCGCCATTCAGAAATTCCAGAACAATGTGTCGACACAAGTATAGTCGACAGAATATATATGTCGACACTTGTTTATGTGTCGACACCGCTTAGCTCGACACTTAGTCGAGATTTTACTTCACTAATTCTGAGTAAAGCCTAAGTGTCGACACCACCTTGGATGTGTCGACACCTACTTATCATGTGTCGACACTAATTCTCTGAAGTGTCGACACCAACTTCCTAGATGTGTCGACACCTTTTCTCTGAAGTGTCGACAGCAATTCTCTGTCTCGATACAGACAACTCTGTGTGTCGACACTATTTTACTTAGCCATTTCTGTAATCTTATTCTAAGTTTATCATACCTAATTCAATTTTAAACCTATTGAATTTGGTTTCTTCTAAAGGCTTAGTATACATGTCAGCTAGTTGATTATCTGTATTAACATACTCCAGTGAAATATCTTCTTTTTCTATATGTTCCCTTAGAAAATGATATTTTGTTTCAATGTGTTTAGTTCTACTATGGGAAACATGATTGTTTGCTATAGATATAGCACTAGTAGAATCACAAAATAGTGGTGTTCTACTTACTTGAATACCATAGTCTTCTAGCTGATGTTGTATCCATAGAAGTTGAGCACAGCAACTTCCTGCAGCCACATATTCTGATTCTATTGTGGAGATAGCCACACTTGTTTGCTTCTTGCTACTCCATGATATCAGTCTACCACCTAGGAATTGACAGGTACTAGTTGTACTTTTCCTATCTTTCTTGCAGCCTGCAAAATCTGCATTTGAATAACCTGTCAGTTCAAAGTCTCCATTCCTAGGGTACCAAAGGCCTAGATAAGGTGTGCCCGTTAGATATCTCAGTACCCATTTGACTGCTGTCAAATGAGACTCTTTAGGGCATACTTGGTACCTAGCACAGACACATGTAGCATACATGATATCTGGTCTACTTGCAGTCAAATAGAGTAGGGAGCCAACTATCCCTCTATACAAAGTCTCATCTACAGGTTTCCCTGCATCATCTTTGCTAAGAGACATACTTGACCCCATAGGAGTCTTCATGGTACTGGATGAATCCATACCATACTTCCTTATCAGTTCTAGGGTGAACTTAGACTGGCATATGGATAAACCATTCTCAGTCTGTCTAACTTGGAGACCCAAGAAGAACTTAAGTTCCCCCATACTGCTCATCTCAAATTGCCCTTGCATAAGTTTTGCAAACTTCTTGCAAAGACTACTTTCAGTAGACCCAAATATGATGTCATCTACATATATTTGGACTAGTATGATCTTGCCTCTGGATTCCCTAAGGAATAGAGTCTTGTCTATTTTCCCCCTTGTGAATTTATTCTCAATGAGGAAACTAGACAGGATTTCATACCAAGCCCTAGGGGCTTGTTTTAACCCATACAAAGCCTTCCTAAGTTTATAGACATAATTAGGTTGAGTTGAATCAACAAAACCTGATGGCTGTTCCACATAGACCTCTTCTTTCAGATTACCATTCAGAAAGGCTGACTTAACATCCATTTGGTATACTTTAAATCCTTGATAGGTTGCATAGGCCAAGAACATCCTTATGGCCTCCAGTCTGGCTACTGGAGCAAAGGTTTGATCAAAGTCAATACCTTCTTCCTGCCTATATCCCTTAGCAATCAGTCTTGCTTTGTTCTTGATAATTACTCCATGTTCATCCATCTTATTCCTAAAGATCCACTTGGTCCCAATTATGTTGTGGTCTTTTGGTTTAGGAACAAGCTCCCAGACTTTGCATCTCTTGAACTGATTCAGCTCCTCTTGCATTCTCTCAATCCAATGAGTGTCTAGGATGGCTTCTTCAAATTTCTTTGGCTCTACTTGGGATAGAAAACTGGAGTAGAGTACTGCACTCAGATTTCTGCACCTTGTTTGTACCCCTTATCTTAGATTACCAATAATTTGATCTGCTGGATGATCTCTTAGATGTCTATTAGCTGGTGGCAGCCTGGCTTCAGGTTGAACTCCTTCAGCTTCTTCAACTTACTGCACTCCATGGTCTTCTTCTGCATCAGGTGCATGTAGTACTACCCCTGGACAGCAGTCATTATCATCTACATGCTGACTTGCAGTAGATCCTTCTTCAATAGTGAGCTTGTCCATCTTCTTAGTCACACATGTGGAGCTGCAAATACTTCTAGACAACTCATTGTTAATAAGTCTAGCTTCAACAAATACTACATGAACTGACTCCTCTATAACTTGCGTAGTCAAGTTGTAGACCCTATAAGCCTTACTGTTGTTGTTGTACCCAACAAAGATCCCCTCTTGGGACTTGGCAGCAAACTTGGTCAAGTAAGACTTACCATTGTTAAGTATATAGCATTTGCAACTAAAGATCCTGAAATAGGATAGGTTTGGTTTTCTGCCTTTCACAATCTCATAGGGGGTCTTATTGTGGCTCTTAGTAATGGTAGCCCTATTAATTACATGGCATGCAGTATTAACTGCCTCAGCCCAGAAATATTCTGGGAGAGATGTGTCACTTAATAGGGTTCTACCAGCCTCAATCAAGGTTCTATTTTTCCTTTCAGCAATGCCATTTTGCTGAGGTGTTCTTGGTGAAGAAAATTCCTGAAATATCCCAAATTCTTCGCATAGTTTTGTCATACTATCAGACTGAAATTCAGTACCATGGTCACTTCTTATTTTGACTACTGTACTGTCTAACTCATTCTAACGCATTCGCCGACTCAAGAAGTTGAGTCCAAGGTTTTTGGGACCTTTCGAGGTTATAGAATGGGTGGGAGAAGCAGCGTACCGGTAAGCATTGTCCACAGAGCTAAGTGGATTACACGACGTCTTCCATGTCTTCGTCTTGAGGAAAACCATAGCAGAGGCTAGTGTGGTGATCGAATCAGCATCAGTGCTGATAGAAGAGGACTTGAGGACGCGAGTTCATCCAGTCGCTATAGAGGATTCAGAAATTTGGCAGTTGCGGAACAAAGAGGTCAAACTTGTAAAGGTCTGATGGGACAACTGCGGTCATGAGGAGCTTTCGTGGGAGCGAGAACAGACCATGCTGGAGGAGTATCCAGAGTTATTCCTTTCATGTATAATTTAAGTTTTGTGTATCTTTCTCTTTCTGTAATTTCGGGATGAAATTCTATTAAGGGGGAGAGTTGTAATGTCCCGAAACTCGAAAGAGGGACGAACATTAATTAGAGCCAAGTCAGGATCTTGGTAGGGGTCACACGGCCTAGGACACGGGCGTTTCCAAGGTCGTGTCGTGCTCGGGTTCGACGAAGAACATGGGTGGTTGACGAACTGCACTAGATGAAGTGTCGAGACAGTGAACACGGCTGGGACACGGGTGTGTCCAACGCCTTGTCGTGCTTGGGTTCGACGAATTTTCGCGTGGTCGACGAAAATGAGGTCGACGATCGTCGAGACAACGAACACGGCCTACGACATGGGCGTGTCCTAGGCCGTGTCCTGCTCGGGATGTTAGTCGAGCCGTGTGAGGGGATAAGCACGGCCTGGAGCCCAGGCATGTTCGGATTTGACACGGGCGTGTCAAATGTGACACGGGCATGTCGAGTACCCGTGTTCTCCTCGGGTTGTGTTTGGTCCTGTGTCGATGGAGGAACATGCCCAGGCTCACGGCTGTGTACTGAGTGACACGGGCGTGTCCAGAACTCGTGTCCTTTTCTGGGTGCAACGGTTTCAACGCCGATTGAGGCACACGGCCTTAGACACGGGCGTGTCACAAGCCATGTTCAGCCCAGGAGTTTGGTTTTACGTGCAAATCGTGGCCCTTCGTTTCCTTTTATTGGGATCTGACGGTCTAGAGCTGTCCTTGTTGAGTTATGTTCGGGAATAGGGTTTGAAACCCTCATTCTTCTTTAAGTCTTCTCTTTCTAAAGTGTTGGAACCCTAGTTCTGATTTGGGTAAGGAACACTATTAGGAATATTAGATTGACCCAACATGTATAGTCATGGGTCATAGGATTATTTCTAAGCTTGGTCATTCAGAAGGTTTCTCCAGAATTGCTGAAAGAAGTACAAGGAATGCAGTTAAGACAAAGTCAGAGAATCAGATCGACGATCGTCGAACGCAGTTCGACGAACAGTGATCTCCGGTCGATGAATTCTGAGTTGCTTCTCTGAACTCAGGTTGACGATCTCAAGACTCAAGCAAGGCTGTGTCGACACCATCACAACACCTATATCGACACTCAACAGTTCTCTCAGCTCGACAAACACAGAAACTGAGCTCGACGAACTGCAAGCTCTGGTCGACGAACGCAGGCAAGATATTCAGCTCGACGAATCTAGCTGAGTTCGACGAATGTCGAACTCTGGTCGACGATTGATGAACTCGATGAAAGTTCAGGTCGACGATTTCTGAGCAAACAGTAACAGTTGGCAGAATTAATTGGGGATTAATTACAGTCAACATTCCGAGTGAAAATAGTCGTTCAAACGGATAGTTACAGAGGAATTAAGTGAGGATTAATTTCCAAAGCATCTTCACTCTCGGGAATGTTTCTTCCACCATCAAGTCCACGGAATTCAAATACAGGGAAGGATATAGAACAGATAGACAGAATACTCGTAGAACACAAGAAGAAGTAAAAGGGGCTTTTACAGAAAAAGGAGCTCTGCATCACCAAGAAAATAATCATTAGAGTTCTTCATCAGCTCCCGGCTTTCAAGAGACAACAAATCAATATCAGTCTAAGAAGCCTGCTGGAGACATCATCACTGTGAAGGCCTATCACCCTGCAGCAAAGCTTCCTGCTAACCTAAACCATTCAATATCTCAGGGGGAGATACTTGCTAACATCATATCCACTTGAGTCCTCTCTGATTGTTAACGGAGAAGACACCATCTCTTCTCCCACCTCTATAAAGGGTTGTCATCTCCCTTCAAAAGTGATTCCTGGTTGCAAGTCTCCTTCCAAAAGACTTGAGTTAGTTTTTGGGGACCTAATCAAAACCCATTGGTGTCAGGCACCTGATCAAAAACCTGAGTTGATTCCTACCATGGTGGTAGAAGAGTGGACTACCCAGATTTGGGGAACCACTATAAAACCCTTGTATCTCTTCTATGTTGCTTGATTTCTTTATACATTTCTTATTTTAGTTTTGTTTTTGTGTTGTGATATTTATAACTCTAATCAGCTTAAGTTAAGATCTATCACTTTCAATTGGTATTAGAGGGAGGTTGGTTAAAAATACCACACCTTAAGTGGTTGTACAGGCTAACACCTGAACCACAAAGATCCTTTGGTAGATCTTAAGAATCTTTTGAGTTTTATCATGGCATAAATTGCAGATTTTTCAAGCACCAGACTGCCCATGTGCAATCTAGATATGCTTGCACTATGGAAGACAAGAATTAGATTTTATATGGACTCCATTGATGAAAACAT
This sequence comes from Platanthera guangdongensis, assembly GCA_039583875.1. Taxonomy (NCBI): domain Eukaryota; kingdom Viridiplantae; phylum Streptophyta; class Magnoliopsida; order Asparagales; family Orchidaceae; genus Platanthera; species Platanthera guangdongensis. Next base: position 181,006,280 of record CM077152.1, on the reverse strand, counting down.
CTTTAAATCTATTTTGTCAGGTCCAGCTCCACCTCATCCAACAACAAGTCGAGATGTTGTTCCATCATCCCAATGGACAGATTCCCAGCAAAAGATGAAGATTGCTGATGCACAAGCAATGAACATTCTGGCTCAATCAATGTCTGATGACATTTTTGAAGAACTTGTTGAATGTTCATCTGCAAAAAAGATGTGAGACTCCATCACAGCAATGGCTGCTGGATCAGCAAAAGAAAGAATATTTGATGCTGAATCTTGGAGTGACTCAGATGCTTCCTCCTGTTCAACTGAGGATGAAGAAGAAGCAAGAGCAAAAAAAATTTTGCCTAATGGTAATAGATGGTTCTCGCAGCAGCTATACTGCAAAATTTGAAGAATCAGAGTATGAATTAGATGAAAAGGATCAGGTTATTTCTTCCCTTGACTCATCTTCAGCTAAACTTAACACTGATTTCTGTTTATCACATGAAAATCTTCAAAAAATCTTAGTTCAAAATATTTCGTCGAACGGAGATCGACGATATCAATACTATTCGTCGAACTCAGATCGACGAACTATGAACAAAGATTTTGCTTTGAACTATTCAGGACTCTGTGCTCGACGAAACAAATTTATTTCGTCGAACAGAGATCGACGAAAATGGATCACAGAAAACAATTATTATCATTCTGTGAATAGAGATCAACGATCTCAATATCATTCGTCGAACTCTGATCGACGAAAATATTTTTCTTCGAACTCAGAATTTCAAAACAGAAATTTTTATTCTTCTATTTTTGACTATTATAAAAGAGAACCAGGATTCAAGGTTATCTGGGTCCAGAACTCCTAACATCTCCTTGCAGGAAAAGAATTCAGTCCAACAAATATACAGGATATCAATGGTCGAATAATTTGTGCAAGGATATGCATATAGGGGGAGATGCCTGTAAATGAAGCTGCAGACATTCCAGCAGTAGCAGCAGTTTGTGGGAATTGTAGCGGCAGCAACAACAACAGATTATAATGCTACAGATTTGGGCAAGGATCAACAGCAGCTGTATCAGCAGCAATAGCAACAGTAGTAGTACTTGGCCCAGATTTAGAGGGAGATTGTTGGAACCCTAGTTCTGATTTGGGTAAGGAACACTATTAGGAATATTAGATTGACCCAACATGTATATTCATGGGTCATAGGATTATTTCTAGTCTTGGTCATTTAGAGGGTTTCTCCAAAATTGCTGAAAAAAGTCCAAGGAATGCAGTTAAGACAAAGTCAGAGAATCAGATCGACGATCGTCGAATGCAGTTCGACGAACGACGATCTCCGGTCGACGAATTCTGAGTTTCTTCTCTGAACTCAGGTCGACGATCTCAAGACTCAAGCAAGGCTGTGTCGACACCATCACAGCACCTATGTCGACACTCAACAGTTCTCTCAGCTCGACGAACACAGAAACTGAGCTCGACGAACTGCAAGCTCCGGTCGACGAACGCAGGCAAGATATTCAGCTTGACGAATCTAGCTGAGTTCGACGAATCTAGCTGAGTTCGACGAATGTCGAACTCAGGTCGACGATTGATGAACTCGATGAAAGTTCAGGTCCACGATTTCTGAGCAAACAGTAACAGTTGGCAGAATTAATTGGGGATTAATTACAGTCAACATTCCCAGTGAAAATAGTCGTTCAAACGGACAGTTACAGAGGAATTAAGTGAGGATAAATTTCCAAAGCATCTTCACTCTCAGGAATGTTTCTTCCGCCATCAAGTCCACGGAATTCAAATACAGGGAAGGATATAGAACAGATAGACAGAATACTCGTAGAACACAAGAAGAAGTAAAAAGGGCTTTTACAGAAAAAGGAGCTCTGTATCACCAAGAAAATAATCATCAGAGTTCTTCATCAGCTCCCGGCTTTCAAGAGACAACAAATCAATATCAGTTTAAGAAGCCTGCTGGAGACATCATCACTGTGAAGGCCTATCACCCTGCAGCAAAGCTTCCTACTAACCTGAACCATTCAATATCTCAGGGGGGGCTACTTGCTAACATCATATCCACTTGAGTCTTCTCTCTGATTGTTGACAGAGAAGACACCATCTCTTCTCCCACCTCTGTAAAGGGTTGTCATCTCCCTTCAAAAGTGATTCCTGTTTGCAAGTCTCCTTCCAAAAGACTTGAGTTGGTTTTTGGGGACCTAATCAAAACCCATTGGTGTCAGGCACCTAATCAAAAACCTGAGTGGATTCCTACCAGGGTGGTAGAAGAGTGGACTACCCAGATTCGGAGAACCACTATAAAATCCTTGTGTCTCTTCTGTGTTGCTTGATTTCTCTCTGCATTTCTTATTTTAGTTTTGTTTTTGTGTTGTGATATTTATAACTCTAATCAGCTTAAGTCAAGATCTATCACTTTCATAAAGTTTTAGAGCGAAGGGAGAGCAAGGTAGTAGGTGTAGGAGAGATCCGGCTGCAGGAGGAGCTTCAGAGCTCCAAATCGCGAGCCGAGTCCAGATCCGCGGAGGCAAGTCCATTGCGATTGTTTTCATTTGGCTAAGTTCTCATGGCTAGGAAGAGGGGTCGTAAGGTAACGACACTTCTCCTCTTGGTTTCTAGGATGTGTGTTTATCATCTTTTTCTTTCAAGCTTTTGGGCACCAAATCTCTCAAATGAGAGGGGTATGGGTTGCTATGGTTCAAGAGGAACCTCAGGGTCGATTGAGTCTGTCCCCGGCATGATTCTGCATTAGAGATCCGCTCCGTTAGTTGATTAGGCATTGTGGGTGAAGCCATAGTCGCGACCGTTAGTCCGACTCGGTGATGTTGCATAGGGAGTCTTAAGGATTTTTGAAGAAATCCATTGCGGCAAGATGTCATTTGTGATGTATGTGATTTCCCCCTTTTCTCGAGTGAGTATGTGTAGCCGGAACCGGACAAGCTTAGCTCCGCATTGGCGGTAGATGTTTTCCTTGGTAGATAAGGTTAGCTCTGTATTGGCGGTAGATGGTTTCCTTGGTGAGCGGGGACATTGCAGTACAAATGATGGATTAGGGTGGGAATGTTTATGGATTGTGATGTGCTAAGGTGCGGCTTTGTCTTCGTGGTCGGTTGGCTATCCCGTGACGTGCAAGTCATGTGGGGAGAGTGTCCCGGCAAGACTAGTCCCCTTCTGTGAGACTGACGAGAACGCAAAGCATTGGGCAAGCCCTGACAATGAAGCCACGAGCGGGTGGGGTCCAGCAAGGGTTTTTAGAATCGGTTTGTGTGTAAGACGGAATCCTGACGTACGAAGTTAGAGTTTGTAGGCAAGCCCGGGTCTAAGACCCACGAGCGGGTGGGGCCTTTGCAAGATTTCTGTGTTGCGGCTTGTATGTCGTTACGGTAATTGTAGTACCCTTTTGTTTGCGGCTTAACGCCAATGGGGAAATTGGTAGTACCCAGATGTTTTGATGATGTGCTAGTTGTATACGCAATAGGGTGCCTTGGATGAAGTGCGGGTTTTGCATACGTGCTGCATAGTAGGCCTCTTTTTATTATATACTCCACATAGAAAACTTGTTTGTTGCTTGTGACATCCAAATCTATTCTTTTAGAGCTTTACATGTTTATGTATATGATATACGAAGTGCTGACTTGCAGGTTGGAGGAGTACCCCGGGGTCCGTTAGGGGCGGCCGGGAGGAGATGTGTTGGTTACACAGTTTGAGGTCAGCCTTTGCTGACCCACGTTACCACCAATTTTTACAGGGCAAGGATCACAAGCAGGAGCTAGCTCAACGGCCAAAAAGGCCTAAGCCTCATGAAGTGATACAAATTTTGTACTAGCTCTAGTTTATGGCATTGTATGTTTGATGCTCTAGTTTTCCGGCTTGCATGTCGAGGTAGTCTAGGAGTGCTTATGCACATTGATGCTTGATGTATTCATTGGAGTGTTGGACTCTCTATTGTTGTAAGGCCTTGAGGCCGCTTCGATACTCTTAGTTATGTGGATAACTTCTGGTCTAATTTACTGTTTTTGCTGTTGTTTGTTATTGAGTTTTGAGATTGGGTAGTTAATATCATCTTTTAATGCCAAAGCTGTGGCGTCTGTATGTTGTGGGTCCCCGGCTGGACCCATATTATACGGTCATTACAGGGGAGGTGTTACACTGAATAGGCATGGTGTGTGAAGCCCATCCAGACAGGTTGGTCTGTATTGGTGATGTTTGTATGTTTTGTACGCTGTAGAAGACTCTGTGGTAATCTCGTAGATTTCCAAGTCACGAGGTGTGCAGTTGGCTATAGAGAGAGTACTGGGGCATGAAATCCAGGAAAACACCCGTTTAAGGGGAAGAATCGATTGTATGTCCCCTATCGCATGGTGGTAGCGCAACCATCGGCGGTAGCTCCCAACGAGCGTTATATTATTTGTAAGGCCTGTCTTGTGGAGACATGGGGGCCATCATTTGTTGAGGCATGTCTCGTGATGACCTGGGGGCCAATGTGTGGAGCTAACAGCTTGTGTGGCCCAGCTTAGGCGTGTGTGAGTGCTAGCCTTAGATCACAACGGTGTTATGTATCGTACGGATGGGAAAGGGGATGATAACACATGTAATGGCTGCCGCGCCTGGCGATTTGAGTACAAGAAATAGCTGAACTGTACCCAACCCTATGTTGAACGACCTGGAGTGAGTCAAAGAATGGATCTGGGATCACCATGACTTGGTCGTAGCCATATAGGCGTCGTATTTGGCTTTGGCCCTGAAAGACTAAAAAGCTCAAATGTTGCTGACCGTCGTAAAGAACGGAGATGTGATCGTTGAGGTCCTGTGCACCGAGAATGTGCTCTGAGAGCACAGGGTGTTGGACGGTCATGCCAACGTTTGTGGCGAATGATGCTTAATTTGCGCGCTTTGATTGCCAGTATTTGTCTATGCTAATGTCTGCATGGAAGGAGCACCGCCAACCCGCTTGACGGGTGGGGTCGTTATAATTTGGTTAGGTAATGCTGACCGTTCATTTGTTTGCCACCGTTGTGGTGGAATATCTCATGCAGGTGCTGCGGAGCCAGACGGAAAATAGTGGGTTGGAGCCCAGTTGCTAAGCTGGCCCTTAAAGGTTAAAGCGAATTACCCATCATCATTTTATTGTTCATGTGTAGCCGGCCTGCGTGTCGATGTTTATAAGACAATATTATTTGAGTAGAACATTGTAAGGCCTTAAGACCGCAACTTTTGTGTATTGTACTTTCATTCCTATTTAGTTGTGTGGACATTCAAATGGTTGGGTTCTTATAAGCATTTAACTAACTTCCGCTAGAATGCACTCTGAGTTAGGACAAACGTTTGCTGGTTATGGTTTCAATAAGTAACTCCACTAACTATCCGTATTATATGGTGTCGGGCCCCGACCGGACCTTCTGTTATATGCTATGTGACGTATGTGGGTGTTACAACAGGTCTGACATCTCAAACGGTCATAAACTTTTCTGATAAAAAGTCAAAGCAATTTTATTTACATCACTGATGTGATGTTTACTTTCGACGGCTCCGTAGATTTCAAACCCCGCCTATCTGTACATCAAAATGATAAATATCATTTTGAAGCTTTCTTATCAAAATGATATCATTTTGTTCTTCTAAGCCCATCGAAATAGTATTTGCAATAACTTTGCAGCCTAGGCCTTAGACCACTTATGAGTAAAATTTAGGTTTAAATTTGGTCTGAACTCATCTCTTATCCTACTGAGTTTAACTATGAACACTGATTACCGAGTCTGCACAGATATGAACATATTGCCATTAAATACATAATTCACTTATCATTGCATGATGCACTTCTTCAAATCTAGGAATATTGAGGACAAATTTCCAACAAACTAAGCAGGAACGATCCCAAAATAATTCATTATCTATGTCACCTCGGGTAAGATGGGCAAATTTTATCCCGCATCGTAGTGGTTTAGGGGAATTGTGAGTTCGCCCTCAAAAAACAAGTTCACCCCTTTCTCTTTTACCAGAGCATGTGCGAACAGATCCCTACCTAGCGGGAATCTCGACAGAAAGACCGCCAAGCTCACGCGATCCAGTGTCGGATCAGGCGAACTATCTCTCAAGAAGATAATCACGCACTGAGATCTGTGAGGAGCGGAAGCTCGTCCCATTTTAGAGGGATGACCCTCGATTTTGTAATAAAGAAAAAGCTTGGTGGGGTTCTCTATTTATAGTCTTAGCAAAAAGGGTGAAGCAATGCCAACAAGCATCTCTTCAAGGGGCGTTTGATTGGGATCAAACTCCCAAAAACTCCTCGGTCGCGCGACCACCTATGATCCGACGATGATTCACAAAACACCGTTCATAGTATGCGAAGAGACGCCGAGAAGAATGTAAAGAAAGTTTGTTATTATAATAATAACAGTTACATACAAAAGAAAAAAAACAAAGTATCGAGGAAAACAATTATAATCCCACGTCCGAACAATTGCTCCTCGCCCTCAACTAGGAAAACTCCACCTCCAGTCGGGTGATCCGAGCTTAAGCCCGTGCCAAAATGTCACACTTGACGTGTAAGGTCGCGAAGATCATTTCCCCTAGTAAGAAGGCACTGTGCAGGCAAGAAAAGAGTAAGTTTTCGGTTATATAAATATCATGGGGTGATCTGTGCTGGAGCTATTTTGAGAGTTGACCGGGTCAATAAATATTTGGTTTTGTTTTGTTTTCTAGTGGAGCGAGAGAGAAGTTGAAGTTGGTGAGCATTTATTGTGCTGCCACATGGCGTTTTCTTAGTGGTGTGTATTGCCTATATATAGGCTGTTTGTTCATTCTAATAGTGCTGGCTGAAAAGTTGAAAAAAAAAGCATTGTTGTTTTGCTGGAGTTAAATAGAGAGAGAGAGGCGAGAGTTTGAAAGAGAAAAGAGAGAGTGGCGAGAAAGAGAGAATTGAGAGAGAGTGCAGGAGAGAGTTCAGGAGAGAGAAAGAATAGGCGAGAGAGAATTGGCGAGAGAGAGTGCTGGAGAGAGAGAATTCAAGAGAGAGAATAGGCGAGAGAGAGTTAGAGAGAGAATATATTATTAAGCTCCCGCAGGAAATACGGTCTCGCCTGCTGCACTCGCCGGAAGCTCTCGCCGGAGCTGTGGAGTTGGCTGGGTTGTGCACTCGCCGGAGTAAGAGTCTTGCTGGTGGTGTTCTCGCCGGAGCTTGGGTTGATCTCGCCTGGACAAGTGTTCTCGCCTGGATCATCTCGCCAACAGTAAAGTGAAGTGGAGAGGAGCTCGTCGGTGGTGCAGCTCGCAGCGGGTAGTGTGTGGTCTCGCCAGTGTAGAGGAAGTTAGGGGTTGAAGTTTTTTTGTTCGAGAGGAGAGGTCATCGGCCCATACGCACGTTTCCAACAAGTGGTATCAGAGGCAGGTTGCAAACCTTTACGGTGACTCGGAAGGTTTGAAGTAGAGAAGAGATGGAGATGGGAAGCGGGATGCCGGGGCAGGTCCCTAAGTTGAGCAAAACAAACTATGGAAACTGGAGTATTCAGATGCGAGTGTTGCTCGCCTCTAAAGAGCTATGGGATGTTGTGGAAGAAGGTGTCGAGGTGCTTACTGCCGAAGCAGAAGCCGCGTTGACTAACGCTCAAAGGATGGCGGTTAGAGAAACCAAGAAGAAGGACAAGAAGGCGTTGTTCATCTTGTACCAAGGGGTGGATGAAGCTACGTTTGAGAAGATCTCGGACGCCGAGACTTCGAAGGAAGCTTGGGAGATTTTGCAGCACTCCATGCAAGGAGTAGACAAGGCCAAGAAGGTGAAGTTGCAATCCCTTCGAGCACAATATGAGATGGTGCGGATGCAGAGCTCGGAGAAGGTTAGCGACTATGTGACCCGTCTGCGGACGCTCACAAATGAGATGAAGAGAAACGGGGAGACGATAGACGAGGTCAGCTTCATGGAGAAGCTCCTGCGTTCTATGTCTAAGAAGTTCCGACACGTGGTGGTGGCCATCGAATAATCGAAGGACCTCACAGTGATGACGGCGGATGAACTGATAGGCTCGCTACAAGCACATGAGTATCGGATGGTGCAAGATGAGGAGGAGTCGAGTGACTTGGGGAAAGCACTTCAGACTCAACTCAATTTTGGAGAAAGTTCAGGAAGAGCAGGAGGCCAGCCTTGTCGAGGCTACCAAGGAAGAGGTAGAGGAGGAAGAGGTGGAAGAGATTTTGGAAGAAATCAGTTCAACCAGGGAGCGGTAGAGCAACATCATGGTTGGAGGCAAGATGCAGGAGGTAGAGGAAGAGGCCAAGGTAGAGGTCAAGGCAGAGGACAGGGAAGAGACCAGGGAAGAAGTCAAAGAGTAGGAAGAGATATGTCCCAAACTCAATGTTACAACTATAACAAGTTTCGACATATGAGTTACGACTGCTGGGCTCCCAGGAAAGGTGGTGAAGCCAACCACTATGCGGAGGCTAGCAACACGGGTGGAGACCCGATGATGTTCCTTACTATCCAAGGCGCTGCAGGAGGGAGGAATGGAATGTGGTACCTAGATACTGGAGCAAGTAACCACATGTGTGGTGATAAGGAGCTATTCACCAGCCTTGAGCCGAATGGAGGAGATGTCAGTTTTGGCGACGCCTCGAAGATCTCTGTGGAAGGAAGAGGAGTGATCGCGGTGACGATGAATGGGAAGGAGGTGCTCATCAACGACGTCTTCTATGTACCGGGCTTGAGGAGTAACATCCTAAGTCTTGGACAGCTGGTGGAGAAGGGCTACCGCGTCCTGTTGAGGGATAGCACCTTAGCGATGAAGGATAGCCAAGGAAGAGAGGTGGTAAGAGTGAAGATGGCAACAAACCGCCTCTTCCCTCTAAGTTTGGATGCCAAGGAGACGACATGTCTTGCGAAGACAGGAGAAGAGGAGGAGCTTGGCTGTGGCACCACCAGATGGGGCATCTGGGGTTCACAGGCCTGAAGCTGTTGTCTGGATCCAAGATGGTGGAAGGGCTGCCTATGATCACACCTCCTCAAAGGGTCTGTGAGGCATGCACGAAGGGGAAGCAAGGAAGGGAGACATTTGAAGGTGGCAAGTCTCGGAGAGCTACAAGGCAACTGGAGCTAGTCCATTCGGACATTGCTGGTCCGTTTGAGACTACTTCAATAGGTGGAAGCAGATACTACATCACGTTCACCGACGACTTCAGTAGGAAGTGTTGGGTATACTTTCTGAAGGAGAAGGCAGAGGCTCTGGACAAGTTCCGAGAGTTCAAGGCGATGGCTGAGAAGGAAGTTGGGCAACCACTGAAGGTGCTCCGGACAGATAGAGGAGGGGAGTACACCTCTAGGCTGTTTGATGACTACTGCAGAGAATGAGGGATCTCACACCAGCTGACGGCGACGTACTCGCCTCAACAAAACGGAGTGGCGGAAAGGAAGAACCTAACCATTATGAACATGGCGAGGAGCATGGTGAAAGGCAAGGGGTTGCCAAAGAAGTACTGGTCGGAAGCAGTACAGGTAGCGGTGTACTTGCTAAACCATTGCCCAACCAAGAGTGTGAAGTTCAAGACACCGTTTGAAGCTTGGTGTGGGAGGAAGCCCAGTGTGAAGCACCTGAGGGTCTTCGGGTGTGTAGCTTATGCTCACATCCCGGACCAGAGGAGGAGGAAGCTGGACGATAGAAGTGAGAAGTTCATTTTTGTAGGCTACGCTCCTGCGAGCAAGGCTTACAAGTTGTACAACCCGGAGACGGAGAAGGCCATTATCTCACGAGATGTGGTGTTTGAAGAAGGAAGCTGCTGGAGCTGGAATGAGGAGGTGAAGAACACCAAGGGGATGTTCTACGAGGATGATGAGGAAGAAGGTGGAGAAGAGGCTGAAGCGGAGATGGGTGGAGCTGAGCCACCATCACCACCTAGCGGAGGTTCAGGGGGAGCTCTCACCCCTTACTCAAGTGGAGCAAGTTCGAGCAGAGGAGGATCCGGTGGAGCAAGTACCAGTGGAACTAAGGATGATCGTCCTCACCCTCGGACTAGGAGGTTGGAGGAGATCTATGAAGAGACGGCTGCAACCCATAACAACTTTTCCTTATACTGTTTGCTTGCAGATGTTGAGCCGTGCTCCTACGATGAAGCTGCGAAGGAGAAAAGCTGGAGGAAGGCGATGGATGCGGAGATCGCCTCCATCAAGAAGAACGATACCTGGAAGCTGGTAGATGCACCTGCATGCCACAAACCCCTCGGGGTGAAGTGGGTGTATAAGGTGAAGAAAAATAAAGATGGGGGCGTGGAGAAGCACAAGGCGAGGCTAGTCGTGAAGGGCTACCGCCAAGTTCAGGGAGTGAACTATGATGAAGTCTTCGCACCGGTAGCGCGGATAGATACCATCCGGCTGATCATCACGCTAGCCGCACATCACGGGTGGAAGATAATGCAGATGGACGTGGTCTCTGCTTATTTGAATGGCTACCTGGAGGAGGATGTGTACATCGAGCAGCCTCCAGGGTACGTGGTGAAAGGGCAGGAGAGAAAGGTCTGCAAGCTTGACAAGGCACTCTACGGGCTGAAGCAGGGAGCTAGAGCTTGGAACGGTAGGATAGATGCTTACTTACAGGAGCATGGCTGTCAGAAGAGCCCGCATGAGTACGCACTCTACACCAAGGTAGACAAGGATGGAGGCATGATGATTATCTGCCTATACGTGGATGACATAATCTTCACAGGGAACAATGCTGGGATGTATGAAGAGTTCCGGGGTATGATGAAGAGAGAGTTCGAAATGACGGACTTGGGTGAGCTGAGCTACTTTCTGGGAGTAGAGGTGCAGCAGAGAGAAGATGGGATCTTCATATCCCAGAAAAAGTATGCTGAAGAGATTCTGAAGAAGTTCAGGATGGAGGATAGCAAGCCTATCTCTACTCCTGCAGATCCAGGGATGAGGCTGAGTAAAGAATCGAAGGAAGGGGCGGTGGACTCCACCTTGTTCAAAAGTTTGGTGGGTAGTCTACGCTACCTGACCTTCACCCGACCAGACATCATGTATGCGGTCGGGGTGGTGAGTAGGCACATGGAGGAACCGAAGGAGGACCATTTCACCGCGGCGAAGAGGATCCTGAGGTACATCAATGGGACAAGAGGACATGGGTTGAAGTACTCAACTGGCGAGGAGCTGACGCTGGTAGGTTACTCTGATAGTGACTACGGCGGTGATGTGAATGACCGGAAGAGTACTTCCGGGTATGTCTTCAACATGGGAACGGGAGCATTCTCATGGAGTTCGAAGAAGCAAGCTACGATAGCTCTATCATCTTGCGAGGCAGAGTACATTGCAGCTGCGGCAGGAACCTGCCAAGCTATCTGGTTGAGGAATTTTCTGGAGAGCCTACATCATGAAGTGGATGGGCCAACGACCATGTTAGTGGATAACATGTCGGCCATCCAGCTCGCGAAGAACCCGGTACTGCATGGGAGGAGCAAGTACATCGAGACGAGGTATCACTTCCTCCGTGAACAAGTGGAGCAGAAGACAGTGGAGGTGGTGTATTGCCCAACCGGAGAGCAGGTTGCGGACATCTTCACTAAAGCATTAAAAGTAGAGACGTTCTTGAAGCTGAAAAGCAAACTCGGCATGGTCTGCCAAGTTTGAGGGGGAGTTTGCTGGAGCTATTTTGAGAGTTGACCGGGTCAATAAATATTTGGTTTTGTTTTGTTTTCTAGTGGAGAGAGAGAGAAGTTGAAGTTGGTGAGCATTTATTGTGCTGCCACATGGCGTTTTCTTAGTGGTGTGTATTGCCTATATATAGGCTGTTTGTTCATTCTAATAGTGCTGGCTGAAAAGTTGAAAAAAAAGCATTGTTGTTTTGCTGGAGTTAAATAGAGAGAGAGAGGCGAGAGTTTGAAAGAGAAAAGAGAGAGTGGCGAGAAAGAGAGAATTGAGAGAGAGTGCAGGAGAGAGTTCAGGAGAGAGAAAGAATAGGCGAGAGAGAATTGACGAGAGAGAGTGCTGGAGAGAGAGAATTCAAGAGAGAGAATAGGCGAGAGAGAGTTAGAGAGAGAATATATTATTAAGCTCCCGCAAAGTATTTCCCGCAGGAAATACGGTCTCGCCTGCTGCACTCGCCGGAAGCTCTCGCCGGAGCTGTGGAGTTGGCTGGGTTGTGCACTCGCCGGAGTAAGAGTCTTGCTGGTGGTGTTCTCGCCGGAGCTTGGGTTGATCTCGCCTGGACAAGTGTTCTCGCCTGGATCATCTCGCCAACAGTAAAGTGAAGTGGAGAGGAGCTCGCCGGTGTAGAGGAAGTTAGGGGTTGAAGTTTTTTTGTTCGAGAGGAGAGGTCATCGGCCCATACGCACGTTTCCAACAATCTGCAGGGAGATACCCCTCTTTGGGGGTAACAGTTCCTGGGCTTCCACATTATCATTTCCAAAGGCAATGATTAGGGTGGTCGTGAGTGTTCGCGGATGGGTTGCATGGTCGCTTCCTCCGGAGGAGCCGAATGTATGGAACTCAATCTGCGGTGGGACTGACCCCCATGCGGAGCCAAAGACAAGGCGCTTAGTCATTTCAAGGTCTGTGTGTTTAAGGACAGTCCTTCGCAGAAGCTCCCCACTCCTACGCGCGGTCTGTATTTACGCGTTGGTTTGTGGCTGCTCACCAGGACTTGCCCCAATCATAGGGGGGATGATGGATTATTTCCAGGCATCCGACCGATAGGATAGGGCGTCCGCGCGACCTCTCACCGGTCGCCTCCCCGCCAAACCCTGTCCATCAGTAACCCCTGTTAGTATCGCCCGCTTTGATGATGGTTCACCATCTGGTATGACTATTAGAACTCCATTATCCTCTGCAGGCACCCTCCTGGCTCTAAATAGCTTCTTCAAATGTCACGCGGGAAATCAATACATTGAAGGCGTCGAATGCCAAGCTGTTAGTTTCCGGTGCACTCCTGGCGGTGATCGTCTTTACAAGTACCGCAAGAGGGATAAAGTCTTTGTCAACACCTCTTCCTCTGCGGCATTTCGGATGACAGACCCTCTCACTAGGTCTATCATCACTCGAAGGTTTCCCTCAATCGCGACGGTCAATCACACGGAACTTGGGTCGCAGCCTTTGTAGTTACCGGTTTATTTTTCTGGAGCACGTGCGGTCTGTCAAAAAAGTGCGGAGATTATGTTAACCCAAATCCCGTGACAGCAAAGGCAAGCATCAGTCATGTGAGGATAACTTGCCAGACATCCAATCCTGATGATCATGGGCCCTCCAGATAATCACTCTGGGTGTCCACAGTCATTCATTGAACCGTGTCTTGAGCATGGCGATATTCGGCATGGGCATTCTTCAAGCAATTCCGTCGTGGGCATTTCTAAAAAGACAAAAGAATTCCTTTTAGATGAGCTGTATTTTTTACATATAGAGAAATAAATACAATATCATGAATCGTCCCTTTTTCCAAGGAAAAAACCCCTCCCAAATGCAGGCTAAAATTACTCCAAATATACAAGTAATACAAAAGAGAAACAAAAGGGTTTTTGGTGTTTAGTCCGAAAGTCTTATCCAAATTTCTTCCGTGCAAAAATGCAATGCGGTGCTCGTCAAGCCATCTTTTGAATAGAAGACTCACTGGTTGGCGGTTGCAGTGTCGCACAGGCATACACATTTTCTCAACCCTGTTTTTTGGCAAAGTGCATCCTTCAAATATAGGCATTTGACAAAATGCATCCCGAAAGTTTAAATTTGGCAAAATGCACCCCCCAAAATGATTTTTTTTTGGCAAAATGCACTCTCAATAGGCAAAAAATAAAATGACCAAAATGTCCACTCTAGGGTGCACATTGCCAAAAAAATCATTTTGGGGGTGCATTTTGCAAATTTTAAACTTTAGTGATGCATTTTGCCAAAAAACTATATTTTGAGAGTGCACTTTGCCAAATAACCTCTCAACCCCCATTCCCCTCAATTGAACCAAACTCAACCACACATGGCTCTCTTCTTCCACAGTTCTCTACCTTTTAACTACGCCTCTCCCACGTTGTCTTCTTCCCACGTCCTCCGCACTCCCTTCTTCACTGAGCAGATTGCCCTTTCTGGTCATCGAGCCCCCTTTCCTCCCACGTCCACTTCGGCGACTGCGGCCGTTGTAAGCAGAAGGAGCTCTTTCTGGCCAACCCCTCAACGCAGGTCCAGAAGGGGAAGTACAACTACGAGGTCGAAACGTTGATAAATAAGCTCAGCAGTCTTCCCCCTCGCGGTAACATCGCCCGGTTTCTGGAGACCTTTCAGGGTCGGGTCTCGCTAGACGATTTCGCCCTCGTCTTCCGCGAATTCGCCCGCCGCAGTGACTGGCAGCGTTCCCTCCGCCTCTTCAAGTACATGCAGCGACAGCTTTGGTGTTGTCCTGACGAGCACATTCACTCAGTTATTATAGGGGTACTTGGCTGCGAATCTATCCTTAATAAGGCCCTCGAGGTGTTTGATGAAATGCCCTTTTTGGTAACGACCTGCATCGCTAGGAGCACAGCGCCGCTCGGCCCACCAGCAGCTCAAGGAGGACCCAAGGCGTCATGGTGGTACAGTCGAAATATACAAGGTCTGCAGTCCGTACACCGCAAAGCATCTCGTGCCTGTTTATCAGCCGTGCGCATTGTTGCCACGGAGTTTCGAACCCGAGACCTTGATAAGGAGCCTTTAATACCACTCCTCATCACCAAATGATCTTCAGTTGGTGATGAGGAGTGGTATTAAAGGCTCCTTATCAAGGTCTCGGGTTCGAAACCCCGTGGCAACAATGCGCGCGGCCGATAAACAGGCGCGAGATGCTTTGGGGTGTACGGCCTGCAGGCCTTATATATTTCGGTTGTACCACTGCGGCCCTTGGGTCCTTCTTGGGCTGCAATCAACAAAGTCGTAGACCGATTCCCCGCACTGCCCTCTCCTATACTATCGTCATCAATACATACGCCCGTAATGGCCGCCATGAGGAAGCTCTTGACCTCCTTGCGCATATGAAGACCGAGCGCATTACCACATCCTTCCTCACCTATAACACAGTTCTGAATGCCTGCTTTAGGGCAGACCTTCCATGGGAAGCCCTTCTAAGCCTTTCTACTGAAATGCGGCATACTGGGATTCATCCCGACATTGTGACCTATAACACACTGATTTCTGCTATTGGGGCAAGTTCCCTCGCCGATCAGGCAAAAATGGTGTTGAGGACCATGCTTGATGCTAGTGTCACCCCTGATAACTCGACCCACGCCTACCTGATCGATACGTTTTGGAAGCTTGGACGGCTTGGCAGGGTGTCTGAGTGTTAGAATGACAAAGTCCTTCTATTGATTAAGTGTAAACAATAAGTATGAGTACAAATATATAGGAAGAGAAGAGGAATCCCAAATCTACAATGTGGGACTAAACCTAAAACAACATGGGCTCATAAATGCATTGGGCTTTACAATGGGCTTGCACTATATTAACATCTCCCCTCATACTCACGGTTGATCATGAACCGAGGGTTTGCCAATAAGATATCGGAATTTAGCAGATGTGAGCGACTTGGTGAAGAAGTCCGCTATTTGGTCTTCAGAGGCAATGAATGGTAGAGAGATGGTGTTGGCGAGGAACTCTTGGCGAGTGAAGTGACAATCAATTTCAATGTGTTTCGTTCGTTCATGAAACACTGGATTGAAGGCAATTTGTATAGCACTTCGATTATCACAGAATACAGGAGTGGGCCCGGAGATCGATACACCAAGATCGTAGAGAAGATGGCGAAGCCAAACTATCTCATCAGTAGTGGAAGCCATGGCACGATACTTGGCTTCAGTGCTGGAGCGCGCAATGGAGTCTTGTTTCTTGCTACGCCAGGATATAAGAGTCACCTAGGAAGATACAGAAGCCAGTAGTGGAGTGACGAATTGTAACATCCTCTGCCCAGTCAACATCTGAGAATGCTCGAAGGGTGAGTGTAGAAGTGGAAGATAGAAATAATGACCGGGTGATGGAGGTGCGCCGGTAGCGAAGAATTTGGAGGACTGCGGCGTAGTGAACCGAGCGAGGAGCATGGACAAACTGGATGACAAAGCTAATAGCATATGCAATGTTAGCCCTAGTCATAGTGAGATAGACTAGCATCACGATGAGGCGCCGATAATGGGAGACATCTGGAAAAGGTTCGCCGTCAGTTGGGAGGAATTTCAGATTGAGCTTGATCGGAGTATCAACTGTCCGGCTGTCAGTGAGAGCAGTAATAGAGAGGATATCCGAGATGTACTTCTGTTGGGAAACCAAGATGCCTCGTTTGGACCGAGAGATTTCCAGCCTAAGGAAATATCGGAGGGACCCCATGTCCTTCATTTCGAACTGACGGCGGATATGGTGTTGAAGAGAGGAAATGGTGGCATGGTCATCCCCAGTGATAATCATATCATCAACGTAAAGAAGGAGGATGGCACAACCCTGAGGAGAAGTCCGAGTGAACAGGGCATGATCAGTCTATCTTTCAATGAACCAAACCTTGAAAATCGCCATGCGGAAGAACTCAAACCAAGAACGTGGGGCCTGTTTGAGACCATAGAGAGCCTGACGGAGATGATACACGTGGTCGGTGGGAACAAATAGACCTGGTGGAGGAGTCATATACACCACCTCTATAAGATCACCATGAAGAAAGACATTAGTGACGTACATCTTATGTAACGACCAACCTCTTGCAGCAGCAACTGCAAGTAGTGTGCGCACGGTTGTCATTCGTTCAACCAGTGCAAATGTTTCATCGTAGTCGATGTCATGCTCCTGAGAGAACCAACGAGCAACTAAGCGGGCTTTGTGGAGATCAATAGACCTGTCTGGCCCAGTCTTAATCTTGAATATCCATTTGTAGCTAGCAGGAGTGATGCCGGGAGGACAGGGGATGAGGTCCCATATATGGGTTCTGTGGAAAGCTTGGAGTTCGACTGTCATGGCTTGCTGCCATTCGGGATGTATAACTACTTCTCAGTATGTCTGGGGCTCCCGGTGGGAGTGGAGAGCGGTGAGAAAGGCCTGAAAGGTAGGAGAATATGCGGTAGTCGTGGTGAGAGCATATGGGTTATTCCTGGAAGGGCTGTGGGTGTAGCGAGCAGGTGGGAGTCATGGACGAGCAGGGTTGCACCGAGGGGATTAGGATCCACATGGGGAGAGACGGACGGAGCTTCAAATGATGTCGTATCAGAAGGATCAGGAGCAGGAGAGGGAGTTGTATGGGAAGGCGAATCCTCGGGTGGGGGGTTATTTGGTAATGGTGCAGGAGGAGAGAAGTGAGTTCAGGGGCGGGTGGGTATAGGAGGCAGGAGACGAAGGGTTAGTGGTGGAGCAACAGTGGTTGGTGTGGGAAGTGTTGTTGGGTGTGACGTGGTGGAAGAGAAGAACATTTCATTTTCAAGGAAGGAAACATGACGAGAAATGCGGATGTGACGAGTCATGGGGTCATAACATTGATATCCTTTTTGGTGGGAATTGAGACCCAAGTGGATGCAACGAGCCGAGTGAGCAGAGAGTTTGGTGCGTTCAGTGCCAGGAAGGAGAACAAAGCTGGTGCACCCAAACGTATGGAGGGGTGCGTAGGTTGGTGGGCGAGAGTATAAGCATTCATATGGAGTGACCTCGGAGAGGACCGAGGAGGGAGTGATGTTGATAAGGTGGATTGCGGTGAGAACTGCCTCGGCCCAGAGGGAAGAAGGAGCAGAGGTGGAGAGGAGACGGGCACAGGCAGTTTTGATGATGTGACGATGTTTCCATTCGGCGACCCCATTTTGTTTGTGGGTGTGCTGGCAAGACTACTGATGGAGGGTGCCGTGAGATTGGATGAGGTCGCGCATGGTGGAGGAGAGGAACTCCTGAGCGTAGTCGGAACAAAAAATTTAATGCGACGCACGAACTGAGTATGAATCATTATGGTGAACGTGTGATACATAGTGGATATTTCAGAGCGTTGTCGTAAAAGATATACCCAGACACAATGGGAGAAGTCATCGGTAAAACTGATATAATAAAAATATCTAGAATGAGAGGCAATGAGCGCTGGGCCCCAAATGTCAGAGTGCACTAGATCAAAGGGGCTGCAGTTTGGGAAGCACTGTTGGAAAATGGTAGAGCAATGTGCTTTGCCAACCGACAGCCCATACAGACAGAGAGGGGGGAATAAGAAACACGACCCAAAGCTCCAGAGCGGATAACACTTCGAAGTAGATCACCAGAGAAATGGCCTAAACGTCTGTGTCACAAGTCGGCATTAGAGATAATAGAAAGAGCAGAAGGTGAGGAAGGTAATGATGGTGGGATGTGATGGCACTCCAGCTGATACATGCCACCAGTCCTACGACCCCGTCCAATCTTCTGAGCCGTCCATGAATCTTGCACAACACAGTCAGAAGAGGAAAATAAAACAGTTAGGCCAATATCATAAAGAGTACTAACAGAAATAAGGTTCATGTGGAGGCGAGGGGCATGATGGACGTTGGAGAGGGTAAGGTTACCATAGGGAGCAGAGTTTAGGGTGATTGAGCCAGACTGCATAATGGGTACAGAACCCCCATCAACAGTGGTGACCTGAGGGTGAGTGGGGTTGGAGGTACAATTGGTGAGAATTTTTGAATCGTTGGTGAGGTGGCAGGAGGCCCTAGAGTCAAAATACCAAGGCGCAGTTGATAAAACCCGAATAAGAGGAGTATCATGAGTGATGGATAGGTTGTGAGATGTGGAGGTGGCTTGTTAAAGCAGGGGTGATTGAAGGAGTAGTTCCTTGAGGCGTTGTAGCCGATCTGTAGTAGCGGCAGCGGTGGGTTTGGAACTCTGATCACGACCCTGCCCTCGACCGCGGTTGTTATGGCATTTGTCATCAGGTCTTGGGGGATGAGTGGGACACTCGAACTTCATGTGACCCACCTTTTTACAGTAGTTGTAGGTAATAGTGTTGTCCCGTGGTCGAACAACAAGAACTGTGTCAGTCTGAGGAGGAGGCAGAGGATCCACAGGAGGACGAAGGCGTGTTTCTTCATCAAGCATGGCAATCAGGGCTTCATCCAAATTAGGAAGAGGAACTCGATGAAGGAGCTGAGCTGCGACGAGAGCAAACTCGGGGCGCAGGGCAGCAAGGAACTGATGGATATGAACCTCAGAGAGATGGCGCTGAAACTCCAAGGAGCGATCACAACCGCAGGGTAATGGGACTATGGAATCCAACTCATGCCAAAAGGTGCTCATCGTGGTGAAGAAATCCTGAATGGAGCGCCCGTCTTGTCGAGCAGACTGAGAATCGCAGATGAGGCGATGACTACGAGCACCACCGCAGGGAACAAATTTGTCCCGAAGATACTCCCACATAGCGCGGCTGGAGGAGAGGCGACCAATGGAAGTGAGGAGCGGATATGCGACAAACTCCAGGATGTAAGCCTGAATTGCCTGATCGCGACGTCGCCACAGAGTTGCATCATCAGGGGTGGTTACGTCGGTGGTGGTGGCAACAGAGTTGATAATAGTAGAGCTTGCAGAACTAGGAGCAGGAGAGCTTGCAGAGGTGGGGGGAGCACCGATGATGTGATCCTAGAGATCACGAGTGGAGAGGGCAGCTTCAACAGTAAGGGCCCAGTCCGACCAGTCGCTGGTAGTGACCAGTTGGAAGGTAGTAGGATTCAGAGGTGACGAGATCAACGGGGTGGTCATGACGCTGGAGTGGAGAGTAGCCGAGCAGATTAGGCAAAAGCAGTGAGCACTACGAGAGGCGGACAAGCGGCATGGTGGGTTGTGGGGTAGGCGAGCTTGCGAGTTACGGGAAGCGAGCTGCGGGAGGTGAGCTGCGGGCGGAGAGCTGTGGGCTGGGCGAGCTGGCGAGTTGTAGGAAGCGAGCTGCGGGAGGCGAGCTGCGGGCTGAGGGAAGCGAGATGCGGGTTGGGCAACCGCTGGAGATCAGCGAGCTGTGGGCTGAGGGAAGCGAGCTACGGGCAGTGAGTTGGGGGCGACGAGCTGCAGTCTGGGCGACTGCTAGAGAGCAAAGAGCGAGTGCGGCTGGAGAGCTGTGAGCTAGGGCGGCTGGAGAGCAGCGAGGGTACAGGTTTGGCGACCACACAGTTTGTCGATCAGCCTGGGCGAGTTATGGACAACGATCTGCGGCCCGGGAGAGCTGCGGATAGGCGATCGGGAGAGCTGCGGATCTGGAGAGCAGTGAGCTGCGGACAGGCCGACAGATGTGCGAGCAGAGGTGCGAGTGCGAAAAATATTTTAATGGTAATCTGGCTCTGATACCACGTTAGAATGACAAAGGCCTTCTACTGATTAAGTGTAAACAATGAGTACAAATATATATTAAGAGAAGAGAAGAGGAATCCCAAATCTATAATGTGGGAATAAATCTAAAACAAAATGGGCTCATAAATGTATTGGGCTTTACAATGGTCTTTACAATGGGCTTGCACTATATTAACACTGAGCTTCTTGCTGAAATGGAAGCTGGTGTCCACCTTGCCGATGCTGCCGCCTACAACAAACTAATGGATGCTCGTGCACGTGATGGTGGGTTGAAGGAGGCCATGGATGTCCTCCTCCAAATGAAGGTAGTCGGCTGCACCCCTAATGCCGCCACTTACACCATTCTCCTCAATCTTTACGGTCAGAGCGGGCAGTACGAAAATGTGCGGGAGCTTTTCTTGGAAATGAAGGCCTGAAATACTGAGCTGGACGCCTCCACCTACAATATTATCATTTAGGTTTTCATAGCAGGGGGTTACTTTAAGGAGGTGATAACCTTGTTCCATGACATGATCGAGGAGAAGGTGGAGACGAATATGGAAACTTATGAAAACCTCATTTTAGCCAGCGGTAAGGGCGGCCTTCATGCGGATGCAAAGGTCATTCTCTCGCATATGAGCAGCAGGGAGGTGGTGCCCAGCTCTAAGGCTTACACGGGTGTTGTAGAAGCTTATGGGCATGTGGTGTTAAAATACATTCAGCACAGGTAAGCTCAAGAGACACAACAACCTCAACTGCATATAGAGCTCAAAAGACATATCCAGATCCAGTCAAACAGGCGCATGAGGAAGATGTGGAAGTAAAGGCATCTCCTTGTGAAAAGAAGCAACGGATCTGCAACAAAATACAGGGAAATGCTTCAGAAGAGATGTAGGGAAAAGGCCAGGAGACGCAAACCTGATGGCGTGGAGATCAAGCAAAGCCCTCTTGTTTTCTTCTATTTAAAGTCTCGTTTAAGGCACAGTACTCAAGATTTTGTATGATGAAAAAGACAAAATACCATTTAATATCTGCCACTGCTTAATGCTATTTCCAATTTTTGATTCCTATGCAAGTATAACCTTTTGAGTGTTATATTTACATATAATATTTCATACAGTCTATCATATATTTTATCAGTGGTATCAGAGCTATGGCGTTTAAAGCAAATGGTGAAATGTTGTCTTCTAATTTACCAATATTCAATGGTGATCTTTATGAATACTGGGCAATACAAATGAAGACTCTTTTTATATCGCAAGGGCTATGAGACATCGTTAAAAATGGTGTTCCAGTAGTCACAACAACAGCAGAAACTGGTCCAACTGCAGAAGAGTTGAAAACTCATGCAGATAATCAAAGAAAAGATGCAAGAGCCCTAGTTTATATTCAACAAGGTGTCACCAACACTATCTCCCCAAGGATAATGGCTGCAACCTCATCTCAAGAGGCTTGGGTAACACTTCTAATACAGTACAAAGGCTCTCCACAGGTAATATCCATTAAATTACAAACTGCATGGAAAGCTTTTGATACTCTACTTATGAAGGATAGTGAGAAGATTCAAGACTTTTTTGCACGTGCTACAACCACAATCAACCAAATAAGATTGTTAGGTGACACCATAGAGGATGAGAGAGTAGTTCCTAAACTACTTAGAAGCCTAACTCCCCAATTTAATCACATAGCGGCTGCTATTGAGGAGTCTAAAGATCTAAACATTTTGAGTATTTCAGAACTACTAGGGTCACTTCAAGCCCATGAAGATAGGCTAAATCATCAGCCTTCTCATTTGGACCAAGCCTTTCATCTAAACACACAGCCAACAAGAAACAACTCACAAAAACAAAAATATGATTACACGTCCAACAAAAGATCACTGGTTTCAAATAACAGAGGTCGGGGAAGAGGAAGAAACACCCCACAACAAAGGTTTACTCATAATAAAAAGGGCAACCTATCCTGTTCACTGTGTAATCGAACAAATCATGAACCACAAGATTGTTTTTATAAGTGTAAAAGATGCAAGAAACCAACTCATATGGACAAGGACTGCTGGTTTAACGATAAAATAGAAAATAAAGGCACAGAAGAAGAGAAGACAGAGACAATATTCTACTTAAATGATAGCAAAAATAACTATCTTAATATCACTTGGTACATAGATAGTGGTTGCTCAAGCCATATGACCGGGAACCAAAGTTTATTTGTTTATATGGATGAGAGTTTTACCTGTGATGTTGTGTTAGGTGATGGTAATATTCAAAAAATTATAGGAATTGGAACCATAAAAGTCAAAACAGTTTGGAACCAAGTAAAATATATCTATGTTGTAAGTTATGTTCCCTCATTCACAGTCAACCTGTTAAATGTTGGACAACTTCTACAAAAAGCATACCAAGTCAGTTTTTCACAAAATTCCTGCACAATTGTTAGCAAAACTGGTGAAATTGAGTGTGTGGCCAAAATGACAAGTAACAAAGTATTTTCCTTAACATTATTTCCAGTTACTGAAATGGCACTTAATAGTACAACACAACTTCAGCAACAAGCCAAACTTTGGCATCAGAGGTTTGGTCACCTGAATGTCCAAGATTTAAAGAAGTTAAGTACACAAAAACTGGTAGAGGGACTACCACAAATTGAAATAGAAAATACAGTTTGTGAAAGCTGTGTAGAAGGGAAAAGTCATAGGATTCCATTTCCAAAAGCCTCATATAAAAGAAGTTTGATGCCATTAGATCTGGTCCACTCAGATCTATGGGGAACTTCATCAACACCCTCACTAAATGCTAAGAGATATTTTCTACTATTTGTTGATGATTGTAGCTGCTTCATGTGGATATATTTTCTAAAAAAGAAATAAGAAAGCTTTGAAGTTTTTAAAAATTTTAAAGCTCTAGTAGAGAAACAACTTGAAAGGTCAGTCAAAGCCTTAAGGACTGATAGAGGTGGTGAATTCACCTCCGATGAATTTAATTCCTACTATATTAAAGAAGGAATAAGAAGAGAATTAACTACAGCCAGATCACCCCAACAAATTTTGGTAGTTGAGAGGAGAAACAGAACTATAATAGAAATGTCAAGAACCATGTTGATAAGTAAAAATCTGCCAAAAGATTTCTGGGCTGAGGCAGCATATACTTCAGTATATATTCTGAACAGATCTCCAACAAAAGCATTGTTAAGACAAACTCCATATGAAGTAATATATAAGAGAAGAGCCAGTGTAAAGCATTTTAAAGTTTTTGGAAGCATTGCCTATGCTTTAGTTCAAAAAGAAGATAGAGGAAAGTTAGATAAGAAGATTGAAAAATGCATCTTTGTGGGTTACAGCATTGAATCAAGAGCATACAGATTATATGGACCAATTCAACAGAAACTAATTACTTCAAGAGATGTTTTATTTGATGAAGATAAGTGTTCGAAATGGGGGGCTCAGATAAAGGACAATCAACATAAGAAGGGCCTCAAATAAATCTTAGTGATCCCTTCCAACTCAGTGAAGAACCACTGATGGTTGAACCACAAACCCCTATTTCCTCAAATACTGAAAACCCGCATCTTGATGACCCTTCTACAGCATCTTCAAGCTCATCCAACGGTCCAGATTCTTTATCACCCCCAAGGAGAATGAGAACTTTAGAAGATATTTATTTGCAAGTATAAGTTGTTTTAAATATTTCACAACCAACCAATTTTGAAGAAGCGTGCAAAAATCCAGCATGGAGAAAGGATATGGATGAAGAAATTGCAATGGTACTAAAAAATAATACCTGGACCTTGGTAACAAAGCCACCTCAAGCTGATGTTATAGGCCTGAAATTGATTTATAAACTGAAAGAAAATGAAGATGGTTCAGTGCATAAATATAAAGCTAGAATAGTAGCCAAGGTCTATTCACAGATCCCTGGAATAGACTATAATGAGACTTTTGCTCCAGTAGTAAGAATGGAGACTATAAGGACTCTCATTGCATATGTTGTACAATACAACCTTCCAGTCTATCAACTTGATGTTAAATCAGCTTTTTTAAATGGAGAAATAGAAGAGGATATCTATTTTAGCAGCCAAGAGGATATGAAATAGCAGGAGAAGAACATAAAGTGTATAAACTGGTTAAAGCACTCTATGGTCTAAAACAAGCACCGAGAGCATGGAATTCCAACATAGATAAATACCTCCAATCAATTAATTTCTATAAAAGCAAGACAGATTCATCTCTATACTGGAAAGAAGAAAGAGGGATGAGAATAATAGTTTGCCTCTATGTAGATGATCATATCAACACAGGGAATAACTTATATTTTTTAAAAACCTTCAAGGAGGATATGGAAAATAAATATGAAATGACTGATATGGGAAAACTCCATTTTTTCTTAGGACTTCAGTTTGTGCAAAGTCCAAATCAGTTCTTAATCTCACAAGAAAAGTATGCCCATGATATTTTAAAGAAGTTTAATATAAGTGAATGTAATCCAGTGCAGCTACCAATGTCTCCCCATGATCAATTATTTTCGGCCTCAGAAAATGATCAAACGGTTGATCCCACTTTGTTTATAAGTCTGCATGGATCATTAATATATCTAACCAATACAAGACCTGACATAGAATACTCGGTTAATTGTATTTCTAGATATATGAGCAATCCAACCAAGCTTCATTTTGAAGCTGCTAAGAGGATACTAAGGTATATACAAGGAACTAAAGATTATGGCTTAGTCTACCGAAGCCACCATCACACACTGTTAACAGGGTATACTGATTCAGATTGGGGAAGAAATGCAAATGACAGAAGAATTGTCAGTGGATATGTATTTTTAATAGGACAAAATGCAATCAGTTGGTCTTCTCGAAAACAACAATTAGTAGCTCTCAGCTCATCAGAAGTTGATGGCACTTAGCAGAGCAACAAGTGAAGGGATCTGGTTAAGAAGGCTGTTAGAAGAAATTTTCAAGATAAAGGGGAAAGAAACTTTAATCTATTCTGACAGTTCATCAGCAATAGCCCTAGCGAAAAATCCAGTCTTTCATAGTCGTAGCACGCATATCGAAATAAGGTATCACCATATAAGAGAAAACATAGAGAAAGGAGAAATTTGTTTACGGCACATACCGACAGTACACCAGATTGCTGATGTTCTTACCAAACCGCTGCTGAAGCATCATTTTGAGCATCTACGCATAAAGATCGGAGTTGAACACCTCTCGAGCTTAAGGGGGATTTTAAAATACATTCAGCACAGGTAAGCTCAAGAGACACAACAACTTTAACTGCATACAGAGCTCAAAAGACATATCCAGATCCAGTCGAACAGGCGCAGGAGGGAGATGTAGAAGTAAAGGCATCTCCTTATGAAAAGAAGCAACGGATCTGCAAAAAATACAGGGAAACGCTTCAGAAGAGATGCAGGGAAAAGGCCAGGAGACGCAAACCTGATGGCGTGGAGATCAAGCAAAGCCCTCTTGTTTTCTTCTATTTAAAGTCTCGTTCAGGGCACAGTACTCAAGATTTTGTATGATGAAAAAGACAAAACATCATTTAATATCTGCCACTGCTTAATGCTATTTCCAATTTTCGATTCCTATGCAAGTATAACCTTTTGAGTGTTATATTTACATATAATATTTCATACAGTCTATCATATATTTTATCATGTGGCTCTTTATGAAGTGAGTCTTCATTTAAGTTTTTGAAATTCGGATATTTAATCCAAAATTTAATGAGCAGTTTCTTTTGTATGCCAAGAAGCTATTGTAACCTTCAGTACAATGCATGAGATTGGATGTGTGCCGACGATTACGACGTATAATTGTTTAATATATGCATTTGCAAGAGGTAGCCTGTTCAAGGAGGCAGAGTGGATGGTGATGCGCATGAATGGTGCTGGGATTCAAAGGAATGTAGACTCTTTTAATGGCCTGATTGAAGCATATTGCCAAGGAGGGCAGTTTGAAGATGCTTTGAAAACGTACGTAGAAATCTAGAATGAGAGGAGGTGCAACCCCGATGAGAGGACTGTGGAGGAAGCTCTCAATGTGTTCTGTTCTGCAGGACTTGTCGATCAAGGTCGAGAGCATTTTCTGGAAATTCAGTCTATTGGAGGCACGCCTAGTGTTATAGAACACTGTATGTTGCTCTCGGTGTTATCCAGGAATAACAGGTACTTTTGGAAGTTAGAACTTCCAAAGTGCATAGAAATACAAATCAATATTCCTATTCTAGTTCATTTTTTGCATGCAATCCTTTGAGATTACACTATTATGACAATACTGTAATCCTATTAGCTCCTAGGTCACAAACATTAGCAATCTCCTATTTAAACAAGAATGAATCAACCATAGTATCACAAATACTGAAAGAGATGTTGTAATAAATCATTGATATCTGTATAATTAGAAAAGTCGGTATTTCGATGAATACCTTGTTTGTGACCAATGTTTCCATGTAGTTTAGCACTTTTGCCCTTTACACCGAAGTCTTTGCATGTAATCTGTCACCCTTATTTCAAGTTTGTTTACTTGGTTCTATTATATCATACTTCAAACAAACGAACAAACTCAATATCATATATTGATTCAATTGAGCACGATCATACATTTTACAGTCTCATTCCATGAAGGGGCTTATGAATATCATAGTAAGAAACGCTAGATGTTTAGAAATGGGAACACTAGAAGAGGATGATGAATGATAATTTATTGTATATTGTAAATCATAATGGAATGACAAATCTCATCTACGTCACTCACATTTATCTACATGATTCACAACTACACACTCAATGAGACTATCACCAACCTTTTCTCAAGGAATACTTTACATGACATCATAGTATGTTACTTCTCATTCACTGATCATAATAACTTCACACCTTTGTGTTATTGTAGGTGATATTGCTCCCTCCTTGCATTCTCAGTTGCAGTCCTCCTCGGCCCAACGTTAAAACCTTCTTTGGTTTGTAAATTCGACCAACATTAACAAAAAATAGTTCTAGAATTTGTTAGTAAAGATGACTTGATCTTAAAATTAGGATCAACTCCTAAGTCTTGACCTTTGAATCTTTTAAATAGATTCTTAATCATATGGTTCTTAGGATTTTGCTCAAACCATTGATCACATATTTGAAGGCTTTAGTCTTGTTTATCTCATTAGTAAGCTCCAGTTTTTTTGCTTATAGTAAATTCAATGTTCTTTCATTAGAACCTTCTCAGCTAACAATGTGTTACGATTCATTTCACAAGAGGAAGTTGTTTTAAATCCCTTTCTAGCTTTTGATTTAGCCTCTTCAAGCTTCTTATTCTTTCTCTTATGAATTGTGATTCTTTTTTCGACAACTAGCTAATCCTCACATAAGCCAAAAAGGAAAAAAATTCCTTGAATTCTGCAGAAATTAAATCAATGAAATCAAAATCATTTATTTTAGTTTAGAAGTTGAGGCATTATAGTCTCTATGGCCATTAAACATTGGCTATCATTAGAATTTAATTCACTAGCACTTGATGTTGACACCTCTGATTCACTCTCATTTCATATTCTTCTTTTCCACTTTTCTACCTTCTCAAATTTCTTATACTTTTCTTCATCGTCTTTTTCCAGCCATTTGCAAAGTGTCCAGGCTCCCACACATGTAATCTCAAAGTAGAGAAAAATAGATTTGAATTCAAATTCTTGTTTATCATTCAAAAAGTTCTCACGGGAAAAAGCATTCGCGCTTATAAAAATAAACACATGGATACTCAGAGGGTATAAAAGCAAAACAATATATATAATTCGTTCATTATATTTCTAACTCTTATTGAAGCTAGGCTCATCGACATCCATGGATGAATCTTCAGTCTCTTCGCGGTTGCCTCTTCTTCGTCTATACTCGTTGTAGCTCTAGCACTCTTATCTTTTGTATCGGAACTCCCTCCAAAATTATTAGATCTCGTGCGTTCTAATATCATTGTTTTTGCCAGAATTCTCTCTTAAACTACCTTATGCCAATCTCAAGCCCAGATGAAAATTGGTGAGGGTTGTGTTAGGTAGACGGTAACGTAAACTTTAGTCACCCTTATGGACATGGATCATTTGAGAAATTATGTAAAAGCTAGATTGTCCCCACTAAGGAACACATCGCATGGTCCGAATGCGTCATCTTGACAAAGACCGCTGCATCTCCAAGGTTTGTGTGTAGTGTTAAATATAAAATATTACTCGTCGTATGATTCGAATGCGGCGTCTTGGCAAGCACTGCTGCACCTCTAAGAGGACTTGGGTGAAGTGTTAAATAGGCAAAAGTCCTCACATATTAGACATCCTAAGGAAGTATGTCCTAAGATTTGTGACCGACTTTGGTTTGAAGTTGAAATATAGGTACGCTAACAGAAAAAACAATTGAAGTAGTAGATATGATGATTAAGAGAATGATAAATATTTTATGCCTATAAGAGACTAGATGGGTGGGTGAGAAAGCTAAATTTGTAGACAATTCAGATTTTAAATTATGGTACACAGGAAAAAATAAAACAAGCAATGAAGTAGGTATTATTGTGAATACTACTTGGAGGGATGAAGTTGTTGAAGTAAGTAGAAAAGGTGATAGAATTTAAGCTCTTAAATTGGTCATAGGAAATGAAATTATTAATGTTATCAGTGTTTATGCGCCACAAGTAGGATTAAGTGAAGGTTAAAGTGCAATTTTGAAAAAAAAACTTAGACGATTTAGTAAAGAAAATCCCACAAAGAGAGAAGATTGTCATAAGTGAATACTTGAATAGACATATAGGGAAGAAAAAAATAGATTATACAGGCGTTCATGGAGGATTTGGATATGAAGAAACAAATAAAGAAAAATGAACTATTTTAGACTTTGGCTTCATTTGGTTTAGCATTTTGGGCGGCATTTGGAGCAAACGTCACCGAACGGAGGGTAATCAAACAAAACCCCATCTCTGTTTGCTCTGTTTGCACCCGCAGTAAGGAGGAAATGCCCCCCCCCCCCCACACCGCTCCGTTTCGACCCCACCTCCCACCCTTTAGTTTGAAAACTTCATTTGGACCCTCTTGCTCTTCCCGCCACTGCTAAACCAAAAGAATCCTTTGTCATAACATATAAGCTAATTGTGACAATTGTGTCTTTCATAAAAAGGGAAAAACATTTAATTATTTTTAAAAGAGGATCAAATAAGTTACAGATTGATTAGTTTATGTCTCGCAAAATGGATAAAATGATTTCTGATGATTGCAAAGTCATATTAGGTGAAAGTTTGGCAACATAATATATGTTAATGGTGTTGGACTTACAAATAAAATCTAATAAATTTAAGACAAGGACAAAAATGCTGCCAAAACGTCAGTGGTGAAACTTGAAAATGATAAAGCAGGTTGTTTTCAAGACTGCAGTTATAGAACAACTAGTTGATGATCCTTATGTTGATCCTAATGTCTCATGAGAAGTTATGTCTTCACATTTAAGGATAAATGGAAAGAACATACTTAGAGTATCAAAAGGTCGTGCACCCTCAAATAAAAAATCTTGGTTGTGGAAAGAGGAAGTATAAGACAAAGTCATGGCAAAGAGAGTCAGTTATAAATCAGTCTACGCTTGTATGAATGATGAAAACTTAGTCAAGTATACAGTTGCCAAAAGAGAATCTAAACATACAGTAAGTAAAGCAAGAAATCAAGCTTATGAAAATTTTTATAAATAAATAGATACCAAATATAAAGAGTGTGACAAGAGATTTATGCCAAGTAAAATGTATGTATGATGAAACAGATAAAATTTTGACAGATGATGTGAATTTTAAAGTGCGATGAAAAAAAATACTTTTATCAACTCTATAATAAAATAAAAGACAATAAATTAAACTTGAAAAAGTTAAGTAAATCGGAAGAGTACAAGCACATAATGATTTATCATAAAATTCAAGTATTGAAGGTAAATGATGCACTAAAGAAGATGAAAAATGAAAAAAACGTTTAGACCAAATGATATATCCATCGAAGTATAAAAATATTTAGAGAATAAAAGAATTTTGTAGCTTACATATTTTTTTCATAAGATAATGAAGTCAAAGATGATGTTAGATCGATGGAGAAAGTATTTTTGTACATTTGTATAAAAACAATGGGGATATACAAAATTATGTTAATTACAAAGGAATTAAATTACTCAGTCATTCCATGAAACTATGAGAACGGGTAATAAAAAATAGTAAGACAAGAGACTAACATCTCAGATTTTCTATTTGGATACATGTTAGGGTGGTCGACCATGGAAGTTATACATCTTTTGAGGAGACTCATTGACAACCATCGAGAGAAAGAAAATAAGATTTGCATATGTTGTTTATCGATCTTGAGAAGATTTATGATAGAGTTTCAAGAGAGATATTATATAGAGTATTAGAAAAGAAAGGTCTAAATGTATTTTACATTGACATAATCAAAATATGTATACAAATTCAGTGACAAGGGTGAGGACATCTGGAGGATTAACATAGGAATTCCCTATCACTATTGTCTTACATCAATGCTCAGCTTTAAGCACTTACCTTTTTACCCTTATCTTATATGAGCTCACCGGACATATCCAACAAGTAATACCTTGATGTTTATTACTTGCGGATGATATTGTTTTGGTCAATGAGACGTGTGAGGGTATAAACGCAAAACTTGAATCTTGGCAAAACACTTTAGAAATGAAGGGTTTTAGGTTGAGCAGGCCAAAGATGGAGTATATGAAGCTTAAATTTAGTAGTGCAAGAAAGACGAATGACTTAGTTATTAAGTTGGGTGATCAAGATATTTCCCATAGTGAGTGTTTTAAATATATGGTTTGATAGTTCAAAAAATGAAGATATTGATAAAGATGTAACACAGAATCCAAGCGGGTTGGTTGAAGTAGAGAGGCACGTCAGAGATCTTATGTGATCGTAAAGTGCCATTAAAACTTAATGACAAGTTTTACCGTACCACAATTAGACCAGTGTTGCTCTATGGTTCTGAGTGTTGGGCATTGAATTGTGTGCATGATCAAAAAATGGGAGTTGTGGAGATGAGAATGCTTAGGTGGATGTGTGGACACACGAGACTGGATAAAATTAGGAATGAATATATCATGTATAAGATTAGGAGTAGCACCAATTACAGAGAACATTCTTGTTATGACATCAAGATGAATCAAGGCGAACGTCGGGTTCCTAGATGCTTAGGCGATAAGGCAGACATCTAAGCGACAATAAGGCGAGCAAGTCGTAAGTCGACAGTTGGATACTTTAAAAAAACTAAGACAGACTTTAGACTGTGGTTTTTATAAAAACCACAGTCTAAAGTCTTTCATACCATAGTTAAGTCAGCTTATACACTGTGGTTTTTATAAAACCACAGTGTATAGTTAAAAAAACAACAGCTTTTATAATAACTGATGTCCAAAGTTTGTCAGACAGACTATAAACTGTGATTTTTATAAAAACCGCAGTGTATAGTGGGATAGATAGTATTTTTTTTATAAAAACCACAGTCTATCCCAATTTTTTTAACTTTGAAAGCAATATAACTTATCATCACAGTTACACAGGTTGATATATTCATGAATCATGATTGCTCTGCATCATTGAAAAATAGTTTTAATTAAACAGTGCATAAAAATAGTTAATGTCATGGACAAATATAAACTCCACTTACTAAGCAAGCTAAGAATTTCAACTATTTCAACATCAATTTGTGTCATTTTGGAGACATAAATAGAATCTTACATACATTTCATGTCTAGAGAATAAGAACAGAGAAATCCATAGACATAAGACAATCCGTTTTTAAGTGACCAAAAATACTACAAACATCAAACACAGGTTGACACATTCATGATTGCACCACATCAAGAAAAATGAAGTAGAAAAGTGAACACAAGAATATCATAATATTATAATCAAATTCAAAATATCACCATCATACACACTGACATTTCTTCATAATATCATATTCAATTATAACATGAAACACAAGAAAAGTGAACAAGCATGAATAATGTTTTTAACAAAGCTTTAAACAACTATAAAATAATCAAATAGAATTATCATCTAGTAAGTGATCATTGACATTGTTTGTGCTCTGTTGGTTTGAGGTACTTGTCATTTACCCATAATTATTATCAATATCTTCATCATCATTGATAAATCTAAAATGTATTAAATCTTCATCCCCTTCTATTATAAGTTCAACACTAACTCCAGCTGCACTTCGTAAATTTTGATCCCCAATCCCAATAACTCTATTTAAAGCTTCCTATGTGAGGACATCATCATCAAGAACTAAAGCTTCCCTTGTTTGGTCTTCATCCACTTACTACTCCAATCTAGCTCATCAAACACTAAATAGTTGTAATTTCTTCCATTTTCGCGTCTTTCTTGGAATCGTGCTTGTAGACGACGATTATACTAGATGTATGCAAGATCATTAAGGCTTTGATCCTTCAATCTATTTTTTTGGTGTGAATCTAAATGGAGATAATTATAAACTTGTTAGCAGATATAAAAATATCAAATTTTTTATTGAATATTGATATACTTATAAACTCAAAAATACTCAAGTTGCGCTCACAACTAGAAGAAGAACTACATAAGCTAAGTATGTGCAATGTTACCTTTGTAAGGTTAATATTTGGTTCTCCATGTTCACCCCATAAATCCCCTACTTATTTAAGACAAATATAAATTATTTAATATATAAATAATTTAAGAAAAATAAAAATTTATTCAATACTTACTTGGATTTAAGATGGTTTGTTGCATAATAGACATAAACTTTCCAAAACTATTTTGAGATATTTTGTAGCTAGTATCTTGCTCTGGAATTTTGTCTTGTAATTGTGAATCAGACACTAATCTTGAAATAATATCATTGAATGCATCTTGAAATTTTCAATCATTATCATTATGTTTCTCCTCATATTCAAAATATTTGCTTTGATTTAGAAACAAAACCACCAAATACATTTTTTGCTCTATTTGATATATCCACATATTTTCAACAATCTCAATAATATTTTTAAATAATCTTTCTTTATTATCAAAATATTGTTTGATTTTTTGTTTAACTTCTTCCATTGCCACATATACTTCAGACATAGCTGACCTTTTATCTCCATCTACTAATCGCAAAATGACAATCAATGATTTTCCTTCTTTTAGACAATATCTTACTCAATTCCAAAAAATAGTTGAAAGTATTGTTTCAACAACTTGTTTCACGACTTCAGTTTTTGTCAAATTAGCAGCATTCCACACAAGCGATACAAAGAATAATTTCAGTTTCTTCTCATGCTTAATCATACTTTATAGTAGTTCTTACTACATCAAGTAAACGAGTGTGTCTGTAGATGAAATTTGTAACAATCTTTACCTTTCTTATCATCATTTTGTTTTGTTGTAGCTTGTCTGTATCTTCTAGCATGAGATCAATACAATGAGCTACGCAAGAAGTCTAGAATAATGTGGGTCTTTTCTACATTAAAATTTTACCAGCTGGCTTATAATAAGAAGTATTGTTAGTCACTAGCTGCATACAATATAACTTTTTATATATCTCTAATTTTAGACTATTAAATATAGAATATGAAAATTAGTATAACAAAAAAA
Source organism: Platanthera guangdongensis (assembly GCA_039583875.1). Classification (NCBI taxonomy): domain Eukaryota; kingdom Viridiplantae; phylum Streptophyta; class Magnoliopsida; order Asparagales; family Orchidaceae; genus Platanthera; species Platanthera guangdongensis. The sequence continues at coordinate 180,972,456 of CM077152.1, read as the reverse complement.
TTTACCTGAACAACACACTCTGCTCTCATCTATCTAATCTTACTATCAAATAACTCTGATAACATTATAGCATCCTGAATATGTCTTAATGCATCTATAAAACCTATAAAATAAGTTCATTCTAGATAGTTGACTTGAAAATTGATCAAATGTCTCTGTCTCCTGTCTGTCCAATCATCTGACATAAGAGTGCAATCATATCTCCTCCAATATGCTTGATACTTTATCTTCATCTCCTTAACTTTATCTTTAGTATTCAATAACAAAGAGACTCGTAAATTATGATTACTAGGGACCTTATAACTAGACCCATATTGTCCAACTGTTTCAAATATTACTTCAAAACTTCGTGCTTTTGCATCATTGAATGGAATTTCACATTCATAGAACCAATATGCAATGTTGTTGTTTGGTGACCGGGCAGTCTGGCGGTATGACCTTGACGTCTTGAAGACCGCACAGTCTGGCGGTTTCTCTCTAGCAGTTTAGTATTTGAGGTGTTGCTGGTTGGAGACCGGGCGGTCTGGCCATTTGATGCAAGTGACCTGAAGACCGGGCGGTCTAGCGGTCTCCCCTAGCGGCTTATCTTCTCTTATTGTTGTTGCCAGGCGGTTAGCCTATTCGTCTAACCGCGTGGCTTGTGTGGTCTATTTTCGTATAGCCGCTTATACCTGTAATTATTTATCTCACATTGCCTATTTGTAATCTCTCCCCTCCCCTCCTTTCTATAAAAGGGAGATTATACCTTTTTAATACTTGCTTTTTTGGATAATAAAAATTTTTGTTATTCCAAATTTCGGTCTATTCTTTCTTGTTCGCACATGGTATCAGAGGACTCGATCTTTTCCACCTGATTATGTGAGCTTCTTCTGTCTGCGCGCTTTTTCTTTTCTTCTTACGGCTTGTTCGCGCGACTTCCTTTCTTCTTGTGGCTTGTTCTCTGCCCTTTGTGTGCGCGGCCTCTCTGATCACTCTCCCTCCTTATTCGTGACCTGTCTTTGTGATCTATTTACTCCTGCTCTCTCTTACTTTCGCGCGGTTTCTTCTTTATTCGCATGGCCTCTTTGCTATTCATGCGGCCTCTTTGCTCGCATCTTGTTCGAGCGACATTACTTCTGGCGCGATCTTGTTTCTGATCGCGCGGCCTCCTTGCTGTTCGCGTGGCCTTGTCTCTCTTCCTCACTAATTGGTGTTCTCTAATTGCTGCGGCTTGCTCGCTCTGCTCCTTCTCTTAATCGTGCTTCGTCTCCCATAGCCTTTCCATTGCTGCTGCTACGGACTGCTACTTTCCTCTCCTTATAGTTGCTTGTTATCGCCTTCTTCAAGTCACGACTTGTCCCTTTTTCAAGTCGCTGCTTCAAGTCGCCTTGTCGTTTTATTCAGGTGGCCGCTTCTTTGCCATGCTTTCTAGGTCGCTGCTCATGCTATTCTAGCCACGCGACTTGCTGGATGATCATCACCTAACCACCGGTCTTTGCTTGCCTGATCGCCTTGCTGATCTAGTCACTGGGAAGACTTGCTCGTTTCCGCTGCTCGTTTTTATCTGCCTCAGTCCACCGCAGTCCCTTTTGTTCCTGTATGGCCGCAATCCTTTCTTCTCTTCTATGGCTCTCTCTGATACATTTGATCGCAGCTGGATGAAACATCCTCATCTTTGCCCCTATGAGTACGCTTCCAACCCCTCTTCAAAGAAGTCCGCCTTGGTGGTCACATCTTCAGGTAGTGCCCATGTTATTACTCAAGGTAAATGGTTGATAGACTCTGGTGCTACCAATCATATGATTGGCAATCATTAATGTTTTTCTCTACTAGAAACACATGATCGGTTGCCCCGGTCTTTATTGTGGACGACTCTACCTCACCGTTTAATGGGACGGGAGTGGTTCAAGTGACTCCATCTCTTCGCTTGACGGATACTCTCTACGTGACCAAGTTTTCTTGCAATTTAAAATCTGTAACTTCTCTATGCAAGAAACTACAGTATTCTGTCACATTCACTCATACTTCTTGTTCTTTTCAGGATCTGAGCTCTCAATGGATGATTGCTACTGGGACTGAGAGTGGCGGCCCCTACTTCCTTGACAATGACTCTGCTCTGTCCACCTTCTCCTCCTCTTCTATAAACCTTCTGCAATGACATCTTCGCCTTGGTCATCCTCCTCCACGGCTTCTTCGGCAGCTTCTGTCCCACCTCCCTCCACACAGTCCTCTCAACTGTAACGCATGTCAGCTTAGCAAGCATCACCGCTCCTCCTTCCCACCAAAGTAAGGTCGTGGATCTTCCCATCCTTTTGATCTTGTTCACTCTGATGTTTGTGGTCCTGCACCTACCCTCACTCTACGACGGGGTAGTTCATTTTTTGTAACTTTTATTGATGATTTCTCTCGGTGTACGTGGTTATATCTCTTAAAAGAGCGCTCTGAACTATTCTCTGTATGAACGTCCTTTTATTTTATGATTAAAACTCATTTTGATGTCTCTATTAAAATCTTTCACTCTAATAAAGACAAAAAATATCTTAGTCATGATTTTTTCTTCTTTCTGTATGCAAAATGGGACTGTTCATCAAACTAATTGTTTCTATACCTCACAGCAAAATGACGTGGCGGAACTCAAAAACCGTCACCTCCTTGCTGTCGCTCGCACTCAGATGACACAGATGTAGGTTCCTTGCTCCTATTGGGGCTATGCCGTTCTCATCTCCTGCTATCTCATCAATCGCATTACCTCCACGATTCTCCACGGTCAAACCTCATTCTCCATTCTCTATCGGGGTAAGGACCTATTTCCTCTCCCTCTGCGTATCTATGGGTGCACGACATTTGTGCACGCTTCCTCCGCCACCTATGACAAACTCTCCCCACGTGCCACCAAATGTGTCTTTTTGGGTTACTCTACCACTCAGAAAGATTATTGTTGTTTTGACCCTATTCTTCGAAAGCAATTCGTTTCCGCGGACATAACCTTCTTTGAAAATGCATCATATTTCTCTCGTTGCTCCTCTTTTCTTCCTGGTGTTCCTTCTTCTCCTACTGTCCCCTCCGTCCCGTCTACACCTACCGAGATTTCTCCTCCTCCATCGTGTCCACCGTCTCCTCTTCTCTCTCTACCCTCACTATATTTCACTTCTCTATGGTTGTCTCTCTCTACTCCCGGGCCAGCTCTCTTCGCCATGGATGCACCGGTTACTGAGGAACACGCCGACCTGGATTTTCACATTGCTCTTCGCAAAGGGGTGCATACATGTACCCAGCACTCGCTTGCTGCTGTTGTTTTTTATGCTTGTCTTACTCCTACTCGCAGGACTTTTGTGTTGGCTATCTCTGCCACTGCCACTCCCCGCACCTACCAGAAAGCCCTTGTTGTTCGTCATTGGAAGGCTACCATGGATGAGGAAATTGCCACCCTCACTGAGCGGGGTAAATGGACCCTTGTTCCTCCTCTGTTGGGCACCAATGTTACTTGCTGTCACTGGGTCTTTATTGTGAAGTTCAGTCCAGACAGCAGTGCAGATCATTACGAGACACGTCTTGTTGCCAAAGGCTCCACTCAGACTCATGGTGTTGTTTATTTTGACACCTTTTCTCCAGTTGCACGTCTCAGCACTATTCGGGTACTCCTCTCTATGACCGTCAACAATGATTGGCCCATTTACCAACTAGATGCCAAGAATGCTTTTCTCTATGGTGATCTTCAGGAGGATGTCTATATGGAGAACCCTCTTAGGTATGTTGCTCAGGGGGCGACACGGGTATGCAGGCTGAAAAAGGTCATCTATGGCCTAAAGTAAAGCCTATGGGCTTGGTTTGACAAGTTAAGTGGCACTGTGGAGGCCGTAGGTTTTATAATAAGTTCTGTCGATCACTCATTGTTCATTCGCAAAACCTCCCTGAGTCTGATGGTTCTTGTTATATATATGTGGATTATTTTCTTCTCACTGGAGATGACCAGGCTGGGTAGCCTTGACAAAGAAACATATCCATCAACACCTAATCAAGAAGGATATGGGCTCCCCAAAATACTTTCTGGGGATAGAAATCTCTCAAATGCCCAACTCTTTGGTCCTCTCCCAACGTAAGTATGCTCTTGATCTTCTAAAAGAGACATGGTTGACTGTGGCTAAACCTGCCTGATGCCCCATGGCTACTAGAAAAGATAAAACCTGGACAGATGACTCGCCTCCTCTATCAGATGTTATGAGGTACAGGCGTCTAGTCGGCAAATTCATTTATCTCAAGGTAACCAGACCCGACATCTCCTTTGTTGTAGGCTAGGTCAGCCAGTTCCTGCAAGCTCCTAGTGAGTGTCATCTACAGTCTGCCCTGAGGATATTGAAATATATTAAAGCGGCGCAAGGTAAAAAATTACTGTTTTAGAAGAATGGTCATTTAAAGGTTGAAGCATACTCGGATTCTATTTATGCTGATGACAAATGAGATCGCAAGCCCACATCGGGATTTTGCACATTTGTGGGAGGAAACCTTATGAGCTGGAAGAGTAAGAAATAGTCTGTCATCTCCAAGTCTAGTGCAGAAGCGGAATATCGAAGTATGGCACCGACCATGTGTGAATTGAAGTGGTTACGGGCTCTCATGCTTGACTTAAGAGATGTCTACAACCATCTTCTACCTATGTTCTGCGACAATAAGGCCGTTATATATATCTCCAAAAATCCAGTTTCCATGAGATAACAAAACACATTGAAGTCGACTGTCATTTTATTCGGAAAGAGATTTTGAAGAAACGGATTTGTACTCCATTTGTTATCTCTGACAATGAGCTAGCAGATATCTTCACCAAGCCTATTTCTGTTTCCTTCTTTCACATTTGCGACAAGTTGGACATGATTGATATATATACTCCAGCTTGTAGGGGAGTGTTGTTGTATGGTGACCAGGCGGTCTGATGTTCTGACCCTGGAGGCTTGAAGACTGCACGGTCTGGCGGTTTCTCTCCAGCAGTTTCGTAGCCGAGGTGTTGTTGGTTGGAGATCCGGAGGTCTGGCGTTTTGACGTAAGCGACCTGAAGACCGGGCGGTCTAGCCGTCTCCCCTAGCGGCTTGTCTAGTTGTCTCCCTTAGCAGCTTGTCTTCTCTTATTGTTGGTTCCGGCCGGTTAGCCTATTCGTCTAACCGCGCGGCTTGTGCGGTCTGTTTTTGTATAGCCGCTTGTACCTATAATTATTTATCCGACATTGCCTATTTGTAATCTCTCCCCTCTCCTCTATTCTATAAAATGGAGGCTATACTTTTTTGGATAATAAAAAATTTTGTTATTCCAAATTTTGGTCTATTCTTTCTTGTTCGCACATGCTTGATGCAACATAACTATCAACTCTACTTTTTCTTCAGGAGATCTAAAACATCTCTCAATAGTAGTTTGTGCAGCACCTTTAGCACACCTATCATCAACTACATCTTTAGGAGCACGTCTCACATGAGCATCTATTGGACCCTTTTTTTGTGGTAAGTGGATTACTTTCCTCTTTTGACACTTGTACGAGAACTTGGGATAAATGCAGATTTAGCTATAGATATTGGTTAGGATACATTCTGTGAAACTATTCACTCTTTTTCTTGTTCACTCTCATTATCATCATCAACAGTCAAATCCATTTTTTTATTATTTAAAGTTGAATACATCTCAGCTGCTATTTCAGAAGTTATCTTAAAATACTTTGATACATCTCCATACCCACCATATAGGTGTTGCTTCAACCTTTTAATTCCACCCTTAATCAGTCCATCGCACAAATTATATTTAACAGTATTTTTATCTTTTAGGTCGGGCCAATGTCCATACTTCCATGCAGAAATCCTTTAACTTTATTTTTTTAGGACCTGTTTTTGGATCAAGATCATTGCCATCAACGGATGGAGCAAGACGGTTATTTTTTTATTTTTCATCTTTCACGAACATGACCTATGAAATGAAAAGTTAGATGTCCCAGAGAGATTCCAAGCTTGTTGATATTCTCAAGCTAAAAGAAATGCAGATGATAAAGTGATTATTTTAATGAAAGAGTCAGTTATTATTAAGCTAAAGAAGTCAATCTTCATCAATCGTCACTTGATACAATAAAAGTATCAAATGAACTGTAATTATTCTACGCAATAAATCATTTAAAGCCCATATTCATTTAAAGATCATTTAAAAATCACGTTCATTTGTTCTACATAATAAATAATTTAAATATCATGCTCAATTATATCTCATATTATTATTTGCATGTTGTGATTATATAATCACAAATCTTATTTCAAATATCATCAATTTTCTCTTGTGTAAATTGTCACTATATCATAGAACTGCAATTAAATAAAAAAATATTTGTTAAAATTAATTCAACATAATTATTATCATTTATCAATCTGTATGTAGTTAACTTACCAATGATGACATTCTCGTAGTCCTAAGAGCATCAACTATATCAATCCTGAAACACATGATATAATACCCATATTGAATATTATCTAGTTGTTTTGGACATTAAAAAAAACAATTGGTCAATATTTTAATATCAAATTTTTAAATATTTAAAAAAATTCAATATATATAGCTAATCGACTTCCACTTTAAAATCTTTGGTTTGCGAAAACTGGTATGCTGATTATTTGCCAATCCCTTAAATGCACTTTATAAAATATAATTTTTTTTATTTATAGCCAAATCTGAATTCCAAATAGAAAAAAAATAATTAATAAATTTATATTGTAATGACATTTTTAATATCATCACGAATGTCATGATTTAAATTATCAAACCAATAAACAGTATTTATACTGTAATCAATAATAGCCAACATTCAATGTTCTCCATGAAATAAATAAAATAATTAATAATTTAATTAGAATAAAAAAATATAAATAATCACTGATACTTACAACATATCATAGAGCAAAAATAATAAAAAATCTGATTTAAGCTGACTAAGCCTGATTTCTAGATCTTTAGATTGTGATTTTGAATGTTTCTTGACATACTTATCATCAAAAGCAAAAAATACATGTCAGATTATGAAAAAATACAATTCTTTTGTATGTAAATTTCTTTAGTTGTGATTTTATTACCTGTAAAAAACATGTAAATTCATAATCAATTTATATATTAATAAATTGACTAAAGTTTATAATATTTGATACTCACCTTATGTATACTAATATAATGTTAATTCCAACTTTTTTCATATCATCAAAACTGTATAATAATGAAATTTCAAATTATGTACTTGTTGATTCAACAATCCCAAATACTGTTGGATCTAATACTAGAGATATTATTTTATTCTCTTGCTCTATCATAGCAATAAAGTTGGGTAACATGACAATGCATTCATTTGTATTTTGTGAAAATAAAAAAATTAGTATTTTTAACATCAATATTGATTACATAAAAGTAAGAAATATTAATTATATCGGAGAAGGTGAACGTTCATGTGATGTTTCAAGCACTTCTTTTTTTGATGATGCTGCATATAAAGTGTCGACTGATAAATCAAAAATAACAAAAAATTTATTAATTTTCTGTTCAGCAAAAAAAAAGGACGACATTTCATATAAGTATAAATAATTAAACATAGTAATACCTGAGATATGTCTTGAAAAGTTTCAAGTGCAAGTGCAACACTTGTGGATCTAACTATTCTAGTTCCAATACTAAACATACGCATAAGTTCTTTATTTTGATTCTTCATACTACTCACCTCTGCTTGATGCGGTTGATCCTTTATCGGCCATTTTCCTATAATAGGAAAACCCTAAAAAAACCTTTAACCTTCCAAAAACGTTAATGAACTAATGGTATGTTAGTAAATAATAGTATGTTAGTGTTGTCAGGTTACTCATAGCAACTGAGAAAAAAGTTCCACATAATCATACATATAAATATATAGTGAAGAGATGGTAATATAACAGCACTAGGAAGGAGACTCAAGTCATTCAACAAAGCTTCAGTTGTCTTATAAGTACATGAAATAATAGTTACACATAAATATATAATTATTATTACAACATTCACCTTGGTGATCAAGTATAAGAAAGACAATAGCATAGTAACATCAATATGAATGATATATAATCTCATGCTCAAAATCATTTAACCTTTCTTCTAAGAGGTCATAAAGGAAACACCTTTACTCTACAACAAGACAGTGAAATAAAGTACTGTGAAAAATGAAGAAATGTTATACCTAAATTAAAGAAGTATTGGAGGAGTCGTGTGTTTCAGATTTGAGTAGATGTCTGACATAATTAAACACATATAGGTCAAAGAAGAATCACCAGATCGAAGGAAATGGGGGCAAAAGCATTTGCAAAATCGCCAGAAGGTTTTCACACAAATCAACGGCTGTAAAAACAAAAAAGTCACTGTAAAAACTAAGAATTTACGACTTATAATTTTAAAATAAATAGAATAGACTGCATTTTTAAAAAAAATGCATTCTATTAACCCCCTAAACCATGGAATAAACTGCGATTTTTATAAAAACCGTAGTCGATTCTACCATGAACCTAGAATAAACTACATTTTTTTGAAAATCGCAGTCTATTCTACCTAAATCCTAGAATACACTGTGATTATATAACAACCGCAGTGTATTCTACCCTGAACCTAGAATATACAGCGTTTTTTTAAAAAAACACTATCTATTCTACCTAAACATTAGAATACAGTGCGGTTTTTATAACAACCGCAGTGTATTCTACCCTGAACATAAAATAAACAACGGTTTTTATAAAAACCGTTGTCTATTCTACGTCCAGGGTAGAATAGATTGCAGTTTTTATAACAACCGCAGTCTATTCCCCTTTTCTTAAAAAAATCAAGGTGTCCAATGCCTTGTACACAATTGGGCATCTGGGCACTTAGGCGTCGCCTAGGCGACGCCATGACAAGAATGACATAGAAGATGCGAGAAGTTCGACTAAGATGGTTTAGACACGTACAATGGAGACCATTAGAGGCACCTGTTAGGCGTTGTGAGAGTCCAGTCACTAGACATATTAAACGAGGGAGGGGTAAACCAATAAAGACTTGGCATTAGTGACTAAAGATAGGGCACAATGGAGACAAGAGATCCATATAGCTGACCCCACTATAGCGGGATAAAGTTTTGAGTGTTGTTATTGTTTTGTTGCCAGAACTCTCTCTTACGGTCACTGGCATTTCATATGAAGCTAACTCAGGATATACATTTGCATAATCAATATTCACAAATTGATCTTTTTATATTTTTCTTTTCCATCAGCCTAACCAATGTTGACTCTGCCGATTTGTTGTTGAACTTAAAATCTTTCTTGGAATCATGAGTTGTTCATATCATAAGCATTTCTCAAAAATGAGAAATGAGGCAATGTTTAAAGCATACACATATCTTGAAACTACAACCATTATGTGAATTAGTATCACCTTAAGTTTTTCCCGTGGCTTCTCAGCTTCCACTAGAGCTGCATTCAGTTCATACCCCATTTGATGATTCAAATCCGTGTTTCTCAAGGACGCTTGCACGACAATATCAGGTAGATCTTCAGGAGCGAGGTTTTCCATCTCGTGTATGACTCTCCTGTCATATTCTTTGCAAGATAGGAGATACTGGCTTATTATTACTTTCTTTCCTTGGGGATCCCATTGCATCAACAGATTCCCAATAGCGTCCTCTAAATTGCTTCCTATCCCTACAAATGGATAGGTCCCCGTCCTTCCCAGAGCATCACTTGTAGACTTCTTCCTTTTTGAGGATGAAAACAAATTCTCTCTTCAACACTTCTACATTTTTCTTCTCTTGATTCCTTCATTTCCACCTTTCTGCTGTGCTCTTCACAATAGTTGAAGGCTCAACTGGTCTATTGAGCAGGACAACAAGGGTTACTGCAGAAATCTTGACCAAGTTAGCAATATTATAATCTAAGACAACACACAAATTAATTAGTAAATTTCGCAATTCTTAGTAGGGCTACCATCAACATCTAAAACATCTAGTGCTCGCGACACATAATATTGAATATCCAGGAGGCATTTGCTTAAGAAGTCAACTCCTTTCTCAACTCCCTTCACGAGACTTCTTTAAATTATTTTTACGCCCCCGCTTGGGGTTTATTAAAAAGATTGCCAAAATCACCCTGAAAAATGTAAATGGATCGCTCCAAAAATGAACTTTGTTTGGAAGGAAGTTTTAGAATTTGCAACTTCTTAGAGCCGAAATATCTCAAGCACCTATCTTGGACTGAACGTGAAAAAGAATACAGAAGATAGGTAAGGAAAAGCGAACACTTTCAGTTTGCATATAAATAACAAAAGAATACAAGACAACAGCCGAAGCCAAAGAAAGTTTAGCAGGAAATCCCCATAATGATTCAAAATCTGGACGATCTGTGGGAAGATTGGAAATCTCTAACCATTATCATAATGATCAAAGGGCGCTATAAATTTGTCATTCACATAACTATTTATTTGCTCTTCCCTACCTTAATTCACACCACATATTGCGAATGAATAGCGTGGCGAGACAAAATATGCAAAAATCCCAAGGTAGTGGATATGAAAGCTGTGAGTTCGATTTTCAGGAATCTCTTGATTGTAGTATATCTAGTGGAGGCCATTTGGAATGTTCGCCCAGACTTCTGCTTCTTGAAAATTGTGAAGTGGAAGTGGTTGATGGGCAGGCCGGGTGGCCTGGGCGGACAGATCCGGCGGACTGGGCGGACTGGGCGGACTGCTGTTATGCGGCCTAGTGATATGTCTAGTGGAAGCTGACTGTTCTGTGCGGCTTGTGCAGAATAAGTCCGCGGCCTGGGCGGACTGCTGTCTGCGGATAGGGTGTTGGCTGTCCTGGTGACTTTGCTGAGTAAGGAGCGGCCTGAGAGGATAGAGGTTCGCGAACTGAAGACAGTGCTCTGTTCAGCGGCCGTGTTGCAAGCTTGTGTGTAACCAGCGGATTGGATCATGTCCGCGGGAGGTTTGCGGACTGGCGTGTCCGCAGTGTTTGTTGTAGCGGACTGGCCTTCGAGCTTGGTTGTGGCCTTGCCAAGCTCTGGTGGTACAGCAGGTGCTAACTGCTGGGGAGAACTGCGCGGACTGGTGTGTGTAGTCCGGCAGTTGGCCGTTGCGTTGGACATGCATGCGAGTAGCTTGCGGACTGCGTTTTTCTTTGGCAAGGATTTGGTAGTCTGTTGCTTGGTTGTTTGGCGGACGAAGCTATGTCCGCCGAGATCGCGTTAGGCCCTTGGTGGTTCTGGACTTGGTCACATTCTGTAACAAGACCAGTGTGTCCGCAGTATCCGCCAAGTCCGCTGTTGACCAGGCGGACTGTCTTTGGTCGTGGGCTTGTAGCGGAAGGAGGCGTTGCTGTGGTGGTATGCGGACTGCCTCTTGTTGTGCGGACAGTCACTATAGGGGGATGCTGTCCTGCAGTGTTTAGAGGCTTTGCGGGCTGATGCCTTCTCCGCATAGCTTGGGCGGACTGTTGAGGGTTCGCCCATAGGTGCCTTGCTCCTGGCGGGTTATTCCTTGGAATCCGGCTAAGTCCTTGCGGACTCAGCGGATGGAGTTTTCGCTAGCGCGCTGGCTGGGTTGGTGTCTCTATCCACTAAGACGGTGACCACACTCCTCATATCGCCTATAAATAGGACCCCTCGACACGTCTACAGTAACAGAGGAAGCAGTAAGTGGGGCTTGGGCAAATTGCTGCGGTCTGCGTTTTCTATCCGCGCGGGTTGAGTAGAGCTGACGGTTTGCTGTGTGCAGGTCGCGCGGTTAGCTTCAAGGAGCCAGGAGTTTGGCTTTGACTTCAGTCAGTGCTTGGAAGTGTGCGGTCTCTGCGGTCTCAGCAGCTCGCTCTGCGGCTTGTCAGTTCTCTGCTTCAACGTTTGCAAGTTCCAATAACCTGTCTGCCAGGCGCAGGCGGGTAGGCGGTATGTTCCTCAGTTCCTCAGCAGTAGGCGAATAACGGTGTGTCCCCGCGGCCTCGCGGCTTCGGCGGACTCCGTGTCTATTCGGCGTGTTGCAGCTTCAACTCGGGCGGCTACGGCGGACTTGGCGACTCGGCGGTTTCCAGTGCTGTCCGCCCGGCTTGGTTTTTTGTGTTTTTGTTGTAGCTTGTATACTAGCGAAATCATGTCTCGCTACGTATACCTCGCCTTGTAAAGAAGTGTAAATGAATGAAAGATCTACTTGTGCTTTCATTGGTTGTTGGTGTTAACCTTGTTCCTTGGCTTTCCGCTTGATCAAAGTGTGAACTGGGTAGTGCCGAGAATATTAATTTGGGGCTTGGGCTATCTTGCTGACCACTTTGAGAAAATTCAACATGGTATCAGAGGGAGGTTCAGTTGCGTGAGCGGTGTTCAACCAGTGTTGTTACTCTGTGCTTGAGTGGTGGTCAACCTGCATTGCTGCTCTGAGCTTCTGAAAGGTTCCAACAGCTATTGCAATGGAAGGGAGTTATGCAAGAGGTCTTGGCATTAAACTCTTAATGCCGACTAACTTCAAGAAGTGGAAGTCGTGCATGAAGAGTTATCTTCTTGGTGAGGAGCTATGGGAGGTCGTCGGTGGTGACGACAGACAGGAAGTGACTGCTGCGTTTGGTACTACTGAACAAGTTAGGCTCTAGAGAAAAACAAATGCTAAGGCGGAGTTTGTTCTCAAGAGAGCCGTTTCAGCAGAACTGTTTGATCACATCATTGGATGTGAGTCGGTTGCTGATATTTGGACAACCATTGATGAGTTGTTCAATAGGAAGAATATGGCTCGACTTCAGTTTCTGGAGAATGAGTTGGCCAGGACAACTTAAGGAGACCTTACCATCTCTAAGTTCTTCTTGAAGATGAAGAGCCTATGTGCAGAGATTTCAGCTCTTGATCCTGATGAGCCTATCTCAAAGGCTAAGTTGAAGAGGCACGTAATCCGCGGCTTGCGGAAGGAGTATGTTGCCTTTGTGACATCAGTTCAAGGCTGGGCTACTCAACCATCTTTGCTGGAGCTTGAGAATCTGCTTGCTTCACAGGAAAGCTTGGCAAGGCAGATGGCTGGAGTTACTGTCTCTGAGGAGAGCAGTGAAGCACTCTTCACGGGTAAGAAGAAGAAGAGATGGGAAGGGAAGAAGAAGCAGGTCGCTGGTGAGAAAGAGCCTTCAACGTCTTATCAGCCGGAGAGGAGCAATGCTCCTAAGGACTGAAAGAAGAACTTAAAGTGCTACATGTGTCATCAACGAGGGCACTTCAAGCAGGACTGTAAGGTCAAGCTACAACCTGGGCATGCTGCAGGAAAAGAGGAAGCTTGCTCTAGGAGTGAGGAAGCAGAATGGGGCGGAGCCTTCATGATGGGCACTTGTGCCTGTGCCGTGTCTGCTGAGGACTTCAATGGCGAATGTATCGTGGACTCTAGGTGTGGTCATCACCTCACCGGAGACAAGTCGAAGTTCTCCTCCATGCAAGCATACTCAGGTAATGAAGCTATTATCACTGCTGATAATATTGTTTATGCAGTAGAGAAAGTGGGGGTTGTGTCTTTTGGGTAGTGATCAGGGGCCACTCACATTAAGGAGTGTGTATCACGTACCGGGCATGAAGAAGAACCTCTTCTCTGTGATCAATGCGGTAGATGCTGGTATCATGTTCTGTTTGGGCCAACAGACGTGAAGTTCCTTCGCAACGTATCAGCAGTTTAAGGCTGATGTTGCTCATATAGGAAGGAGGGTTAAGAACTTGTTTGTTCTTCCAACCAATTCTTATGTTGATCGAATGAGAGCCAACGATAGCGCTGCTATCTGTCATGAGAGGTTTGGGCATGTAGGTATGGACACGCTGAAGGCTATGGCTAGTAGAAGTTTGGTGTGAGGTCTGCCTAAGTTATCCTCCTTTGGTGACAGGCATGTTTGCGCGCGGTGTCAATACAGTAAGGCACATCGCCTTCCATTTGATAAATCACAAATGAGGAGCAAGCAACCATTGGAGTGCATTCATGGCGATTTGATGGGACCAATGGTCACTGCCAGCTTAGGTGGAAGCGGATACATGCTTGTCCTGATTGATGACTACTCAAGGTATACTTGGGTTTACTTCTTGAAGGAGAAGTCAGAAGCCTTCTGTTTGTTTGTGGAGTTCAAGGAGTTGGTGGAAGGCCAGCTTGGCTTGCGCATCAAGAAGCTTAGAACTGATAACGGTGGTGAGTTTATCTCCTCCGAGTTTTCTAACTTCTGCAGGAAGCACGGGATCCAATGAGAGCTTACTTGTGCTCACACTCCAAAACAAAATGGAGTAGCAGAGTGGAAGATCCGTCATTTGACGGAGACTTGCAAATGCTGGCTTCATGGAAAGACATTCCAAGGTCCTTTTGGGCGGAGGGGATGTCTTGTGCTTCTTATGTCATCAACAGGATGCCGCTTAGCCTGATCAATATGAAGACTCCTTTTGAGTTGTTGCTGAAGGAGAGGCTGACTGTGGGACACCTAAGGGTGTTCGGCTCAACTTGTTATGTGCATGTCCCAAATGCTTCACAGACTAAGTTGGATGCAAAGGCAAGGACGCTTGTCTTTGTTGGCTACGATGAGCGGAAGAAGGGATGAAAATGCATGGACCCAGAGACTAAGAAGTTTGTTGTATCAAGAGATGTTGTCTTTGACGAACTGACGTCGTATGGTGGAGGCTTAGTTGAGCTGTCTGATAGCAAGGTTGATGAAGAACCGATGGTGCCTGCTGAAGGCCTGGAAGAGGAGCTTGCTGTTTCACCAGCAGCTTCTGTTGCTTCTAACTCTGAGGCTGAGCTTTCTAGCTCAGGAAGCAGGGGGAGCACTGCTCAATGCTTGCCCCAAGTAGGAGTTGAGCCCGAAGAAGTAACGGAAGCAGTAAGCAAGGAGTCGACCCTTCGGATATCGAAGAGGGTTATTAAGCCACCGGCACGGTATTGTGATGGGAATGCAGTGAGCTTTGTCTCCTGCTTATTTGCAGGTCCTCTGGATGAGCGAGAGCTTGCAAACTTTAACGAGGCCACTGGAGTTAAGGAGTGGGAAGATGCCATGAAGGAAGAGATCACTGCTCTCAAGAAGAATGAAACCTGGGATCTTGTGCCCAAGGTTGATGGCATTACTCCAGTGACTTGCAAGTGGGTGTATAAGTTGAAGAAGAATGTTGATGGGAGCATTGATAGGTTAAAAGCTCGCCTGGTTGCTCGAGGATTCTCACAACAGTATGGAGAAGACTATGAGAAGACGTTTAGTCCGGTTGCGAAGATGACTTCAGTTAGAGTGGTGATCGCCTTGGCTGCTAGCAAGGGATGGAAGATGTGGCAGCTTGATGTGAAGAATGCTTTTCTTTACGGAGAAATTGATAAAGACATCTTCATGGATCAGCCACTTGGATTTGTGTCTGAAGATCACCCGGACTATGTCTGCAAGCTCAGGAAGACTCTCTACGGGTTGAAGCAAGCTCCTAGAGCTTGGTATGGGAAGATAGTAGAGTATTTGCGGTTCTGCAGTTATCTTGCCTCCAACTCAGATTCTAACTTGTTCGTCAAGAAGAAGGGGGAGCTGCAAGTCTTGGTCCTACTGTATGTGGATGACATGATCATCACAGGGAATTCAGAGTATGAAGTAGCAAGGCTCAGGACTGAGCTTGTTATACACTTCGAGATGAAAGACTTGGGAGAGTTTCATCACTTTCTCAGTCTTGAAGTGGAGAGGAAGAAGAGTGGTATACTCATTTGCCAAAGAGGATATGCAGATCGCATTGTGAAGCGGTTTGGCATGGGCGAAGGGAAGAGTTGCTCTACTCCACTGGAACATGGGTTGAAGCTTCGACGAGATGAAGGAAGGGTTTTTCATGATCCCTTTGGTGTTCATGGCTCTTGTTGGGAGCTTGATCTATCTAACGATTACAAGGCCAGACATTGCTTACGCTGTTGGCCGAGTAAGTCGGTTTATGGTTGAACCAAGGAAGTCTCATCTAGAGGCGGCGAAGCACATCTTGAAGTATGTCGAGTTAACTTCTGACATGTGACTTCTCTATAGAAGGGACTCAGATTTTTCCTTGCTTGGGTACATGGATGCTGACTATGGCGGTGATTCGGATGATCGGAGGTCAACTTCAGATTATGTGTTCACTTGCGGTTCAGCTAGCATCTCGTGGTGTAGCAAGAAGCAAGACTCGGTGTCAATCTCAACTACGGAGGCAGAGTATAAGGCTTCGGCCTTAGCTGCTCGGGAAGCCATCTGTTTGAGGAGGCTTATAGAGGATGTGCATGAAGAAGTGCAAGGGCCAGCTTTACTCCGGGGTGACAATGAGAGTGCTCTCAAGCTGGTAAACAATCCAGTGTGTAACGCTAGGACCAAGCACATTGAGATCGATCACGACTTCATAAGGGAGAAGGTGTTGGAGGGATCTCTTTTGATCGGGCATGTTCGGAGTAAAGATAATGAAAGAAATTGTACCTAATTACCTAGAGGGGGGGTGAATAGGTGACCTTAATCTTTTTAAACTATTAGGCAGATTTAATCACAGAATTCACAGAACTATAAACAACATACACAGAATCAGACACACACAGAGTACACATAGTTTTATAGTGGTTCCCCAAGGTCTGGGTACATCCACTTTCCCACTTCGCCTATCTAGTAGTGTAGTAGATTCGGCCAAACTTCTCCACTATTCCTCAGATCCTCAGATCTTTCACTCAGAACCCCAAACAGGTTCCTACAACTCAGGCTCAAAGCCCTACCACTCAGTTTTCACCAAGACCTACACTCAGCCTTCAACAAGGCCTACACTCAGCCCTCAATAAGGCCTACACTCAGAGAAATGAATCTCCTACACTCAGGCACACAGGCCCTACCACTCAGCCTTTATAATTTCAGGCTTACAACTCAGATCCCTTAGGATCCTACAAGAAATTAAAATTACAATGAATATAACCACAACTCAGATTGAGAGAGAAGAGTTGTCTGGTTTCTTGAAGATTTCTTGGAAGAACTTTGCTGAGATCAACCTCCCTTAGCTTCCTTCAAAGCTTAATGAATTTAGAACACAGTAGGGTTGAGTCTCTATGTAGATGATCTTCAATCACTGCTGACTTAAGAATCAGATCTCAATCTGAAACTTTCTTCACAGCCTGGTTCAACAGCTGTCTTCTTAGAAGGAGCTCTCTCTCTCCAACTTCTTAGATCTTCTGATCACTTCAATTGATTCTTCAATGAATTGCTTGATCGATCTCTTTCAGGTGAAGGAATAAGCCTTTATGTAGACTTTCTTCATGGTGACCGGCTGATCCGGTTTCTAACAACTTTCTGACAGCTCTGACAGTTGCAGTAGACCGGCTGGAATGGCAGCTGTCAAGTCATCCAGTCACTTCTTGAATTTTCTGTAACTGTCTGAAAGTGTCGAGAGAGTCAGTCTTTAAGTGTCGACACTGATAGACTAAGTGTCGACACAAGTAGACTAAGTGTCGACACTAGTCTTCATGGTGTCGACACAACTCCTTGTGTTGTAGAAATTACTTCTCGACACTGCTTCTTCAACATGTGTCGACACTGATCCTGTGTGTCGACACAAGTCCTTCTTCTTTGATACTTAGTTGATTTCGTGTAAGTGTCGACACAACTCCTTTGTGTCGACACATCTTCTTGTGTTGATACTTGCTAAGTGTTGACACATTTTCTTAGTGTCGACACATGCCTTCTGTGTTGATACTTTTGCTGAGTGTCGACACATCTCCTTTGTGTCGACACTTGGACTTAGTCCTTATTGAAATTTGCTGAGTGTCGACACAGCCTCCTAGTGTCGACACTTTCTTCATGTGTTGAGACTTTTGCTGTGTGTCGACAAATTCTTCATTATGTCGACACTTGTACTTAAAACTCTGTTGAAGTTTGCTGAGTGTCGACACAGCCTCCTAGTGTCGACACTTGTACTTGAACTTTGTTGATGTTTTGCTGAGTATCGACACAGCCTCCTAGTGTCGACACTTTCTGATGTCGACAAAGTTCCTCTAGGTGTCGACACAGCTTTTAAGTGTCGACACTGATTCTTTAGACATTTCTTCATTGAGTGTCGACACAGCATGTATGTGTCGACACTTTTCCTCTGGTGTCGACTCTGCATTCCTGGTGTCGACACAATTACTCCAAGTGTCGAGACAGCTTCTCTGGGTATCGACACAAGTCTTCTTAAGTGTCAACACTTTTCTTCTGGGTGTCGACACATGGACTTAGAAACTTTTCATGCTTTCCCTGCAATTACTTAACCTGCACAAGGTAACTCAAAATACATCAAATACACCTTGATGTATATCATTGAGTAGGGTGAGGCTTCTTCAAATCAGGTACATTTATTCCAATGTACCCAACAATCTCCCCCTATTTGGAGAAGTCATAACCCTTAGTCAATGATATACACCATACATAACAAATTCACAGTATGATGTAAAACAGTAATACATGACAGGGAAAATACTTAAACATGCATGAACAAAACATGTATATACCATTATCTCAGAACAATTAATGTAATAGTTGAACATATATCACATTGTTCTAACAACTTCAACATTTTCATTATTCAAAAGTTTACAGAAAGTTTTAATACAACTGATTACACATAGTAAACTTAAGAAAAATTTCTATTCTAAGGCTGCTCAGGCTCCTTGATCACAATGCCCTTTCCTGATTGTATCTTTGCTTGGACAGGAGCTTTAGTATCTTCAGCAGCAGCAGGCTTCTTCCCTTTAAGATCTTTCTTTTTCAATTCTTCAGCCTTGATCTTCTGCCTTTCAAAATAATGATAAGGCTTTGGGAAGTACTTGCTAGGCTCCTGTGCAGTAGGAGGTAGCTTTCCCATCTTAGCCTTTCTTCTGTATTGAACAATAACTTCTTGCCTGTTCTCATGTTTACTCCACTCCAGTTCAGAATACCACTTGTTTCTATCCTGGATATTGTCCTTGGCAGCCTTCCATACAGTCAAGATGATATTCCTGGAAGTGGGGCTCCATTGTTCAAAATCAGGCCTAAGTTCAGCTTGCTCTCTGAATCTTTTCTTAGACAATTGAGTCTCTTGTTCCTTTAATAAGGCCTCTTGTTCTTCCAGAATTGCCTCAGGTACTGGCTGAACTACTTTCTCTATGATGACCTTCTGATTTCTCTCAGGAGGGCTATACATTGACTGTATATCTTGATGTATCATATCAAAGTTTGGTGGAGGGTATATTACTTGAGTCACTTCAGCTTGCTCCCCTCCAAGATATGCAGGATTAATCCCAGACTCTACAACATTGTCATCATCACATAAGGGTGGATATCCAAGGGTGGCTCTGATGGAATTAGAAATCCATTTGGCATGATCAGAGCCTGCCTTGACTAATACCCTCTCCCCCTTTATGACTTCTCTCTCAATGTGATCTCTTAGATCATCTTTCTGGAATCTTATCTGGGCATTCAGATAGTTTACTCCATCTTTGTAGAAGGGTTTTAATCTTTGAAGCTTGTCAGTAATGGCCTTCTGAGAGTCTTCAATAACAGTTTTAAAAGTAGTTAGGCTCTCTTGCAAATGTTTGTCAAATTCTTCTTTGGCAGTGGTCAGGGCTGCATTCTGGGAAGTTGTTATATTCTTCAGTTGAGTTACAATGGCATTGTGTGAAGCTGTCAAATTATCATTCATTCTTATCTGATTCTCCAGGACATAGCCTTGCTTCACTTCTAGATCATCAAGTTTTGTCTTTATTTTTTCTTGATGTGTGGCCAGATAGACTACTGCATTTCCTCTCTTATGGAAGCAGTCAGTCATTTCTTTCTTATTCAGATTCATTTCAAATCTGATTGACTTAATGTCTTGGGCTAGATCAAACTGCAGTGACTTATGCCCTTCATCCATATAAGATTGCAAAGCCTATCTTTGCTCATCCATCTTTATCTGCAATGCTACCATCAGAGAACTATAGTCAGTAGATGGGGCAGGCTGTGGTGCAATGGTCTGCAGTGCCTTTTTATATGTCTGGCTCCTCCTCTTGAAAACTTGAAATTTCCTCTTCTTGGCTCTTGCAGCCTCTTCATCCTCTGAAGCAGATGTGCTGACTATTTCAACTCTTTCCTTTGGGCTAGGAGGTAAATCCTTCCTAGGTAACTCCTCAGCATGTTGTCGCATCTCAGTTTCTTTGTCTGCAGTTTCTTCTTTAATCTCTACATGCTCCCCCTCAATAATTACTTTCTCCCCCTCAGCAGCAACTTTTTCTCTCTCAAAGTCAGTTTGTAGAAGGTCAGGGAACAGTTCTTCCAAAGTAAATTCCTGTTGAGGATGGGGTGGAGAATCTCTTATCTCATCAACCACTTGATCAGCAACAGATGTGTCTTCCATGACAACATCCTGAGGTTGACTAAGAATCTGAGGTTGCTGATTAACATCAGATAATGTGTCAGTCATAACTTCATTCTCAATAGGGAAATCTAATTGGTTGATTTCAATTATTACCTCAAGTATGGTTTGAGTAGCTTGTTCACTCTCTAGTGGAGTTGTCTCATCCACATGTAGAGGCTCCCCCTGGATTGAATCCTAGTGAATTGGGCTTGCTGAGGGTAGCTCCCCCTGCCTCTCTGCATCTTCTTGTCTTGCTGGAGATTGTCCAGCATTTCCAGTTTCTTCTTCATCAGGAGTGAACACTACTTGCTCTTCAAAGCTGCTTGAGGATTCTTGAGCCATAGGGGCTGTCTTCTTCTTCTTCTTCAGGGGTGTTTCTTTCTCTGGAGTTGGCAGTTCTTTGGTCAGTACTCTATCCCACCTAGAGAAGATTCTCATGTCCATCTTGCTCATGTGGTTAATCTTTGAACCTAGAGCTTGGTTCATTACTTCTGGTATGCTCCCAGATAGGTAAAGACTTAGAATTCTACTCATATTGGGTTTCTTCATACTTTCTTTAATTTTATCAAACACAACTGTAGACTAGTCAGTATCTAGTTTGAATATTATCTTTGTCATGAGACTAAACATATGAGCTGAGATTCTGTCATGGCCACCAGGCTTGCTCAGGATAACCTTGCCAACAATTTCAGATAAGAATTTGCCTTGCATGTTCATTCCTTTCCTATTGAATACAGATCCTATCTTCAGGTTAGAATCAAGTCCACACCATCTCCGTGCCTCTCTAATCTTAGAAACTGATACATCTTCCTCTTCCTTTGTCCTTGGTAGTTGAAGTACCTTCCTCAGACTCTTCTGTGTGACCTTGACCTTGGTTCCATGAACTCTGGATTTAATCTTAAGTCCAGATTCATGTATATTTGCTCCAGTCAGAAATTCGAGAACTTCCTTCTTCCATATCTTGATCGGTTCTGAAACAAGAAATTCTAACCCAGTCTCTTCTATTAGGGTTATCACGCCTTTGATCTCAGGTTCCGCGTCATCAAATGCTTGTCGCACGAGTTCATATCCTTCATTCACATTCCCTTCTAGCTTGGGCGCCATTAGGGTTTGAAGAAATTTGAATCTAGAGAAGAGAGATGTCGACACACAAGTTTGGTCTCGAAACTTTGGTGAGTGTGTCGACAGACAATGACAAAAACCTATTTATACCTTTCTAGAATCGAAGATGAAAGGGTGCGTCAAAATACTTAAATTGTGTCGACACTGTTGAAAAGTGTCGACACTTACTTATAATGTCTCGATAACTATGTGTCGACACAAGTATAGTCGACAGAATATATGTGTCGACACTTGTTTATGTGTCGACACCGCTTTGCTCGACACTTAGTCGAGACTATACTAGACTAATTCTGTGTAAAGTCTAAGTGTCGACACCACCTTGGATGTGTCGACACCTACATTGCATGTGTCGACACTAATTCTCTGAAGTGTCGACACAGACTTCCTAGATGTGTCGACACCATTTCTCTGAAATGTCGACACCACTTCTATGTGTCGATACAGACAACTCTGTGTGTCGACACCATTTTACTTAGCCAATTTTGAAAACTTATTCTAAGTTTATCATCCCTAATTCAATTTTAAATTTATTGAATTTGGTTTCATCTAAGGGCTTAGTATACATGTCAGCTAGCTGATTATCTGTATTAATATATTCTAGTGAAATATCTCTTTTTTCCAAATGTTCTCTTAGAAAATGGTATTTTATTTCTATATGCTTAGTCCTACTATGGGAGACAGGATTGTTTGCAATAGAAATAGCACTAGTAGAATCACAAAATAGAGGTGTTCTACTTACTTGTATACCATAGTCTTCTAGCTGATGTTGAATCCATAGAAGTTGAGCACAGCAACTTCCTGCAGCAACATACTCTGATTCTGCTGTGGAGATAGCTACACTTGTTTGTTTCTTGCTACTTCATGATATCAGCCTTCCACCTAGGAATTGACAGGTTCCAGTAGTACTTTTCCTTTCTTCCTTGCAGCCTGCAAAATCTGCATCTGAATAACCTGTCAGTTCAAAGTCTCCATTCCTAGGGTACCAAAAGGCCTAGATAAGGAGTGCCCTTAAGATATCTCAAAATTCTTTTGACTGCTGTCAGGTGAGATTCTTTAGGGCAAGCTTGGTACCTAGCACAGACACATGTAGCATACATGATATCTGGTCTACTTGCAGTCAAATACAATAGGGAGCCAACTATCCCTCTATACAAAGTCTCATCTATAGGTTTCCCTGCATCATCTTTGCTAAGAGACATACTTGACCCCATATGAGTTTTCATGGTACTGGATGATTCCATACCATACTTCCTTATCAATTCTAGGGTGAACTTAGACTGGCATATGGATAAACCATCCTCAGTCTGTCTAACTTGGAGACCCAAGAAGAACTTAAGTTGCCCCATACTGCTCATTTTAAACTGTCCTTGCATTAGTTTTGCAAACTTTCTGCAAAGGCCACTTTTTGTAGACCCAAATATGATGTCATCTAAATATATTTGGACTAGAATGATCTTGCCTCTGGATTCCCTAAGGAATTGAGTCTTGTCTATTTTCCCCCTTGCTAATTTATTCTCAATGAGGAAACTAGACAGGGTTTCATACCAAGCCCTAGGGGCTTGTTTTAACTCATGCAAAGCCTTCCTAACTCTATAGACATAATTAGGTTTGATAGAATCTACAAAACTTGATGGTTGTTCTACATAGACTACTTCCTTCAGATTTCCATTCAGAAAGGCTGACTTAACATCCATTTGGTATACTTTAAACCCTTGATAGGTTGCATAGGCCAGGAACATTCTTATAGCTTCCAGTCTGACTACTGGAGCAAAGGTTTGATCAAAGTCAATACCTTCTTCCTGCCTATAACCTTTTGCAACCAGTCTTGCTTTGTTCTTTATAATCACTCCATGTTCATCCAACTTGTTCCTAAAGATCCACTTGGTTCCAATTGTGTTGTGATCTTTTGGTTTAGGAACTAGCTCACAGACTTTGTATCTTTTGAACTGGTTCAGATCCTCTTGCATTGCCTCAATCCAATGAGAGTCTAGGATGGCTTCTTCAAATTTCTTTGGCTCTACCTGGGATAGAAAACTGGAGTAGAGTACTGAACTTAGATTTCTGCTCCTTGTTTGTACCCCTTGTCTGAGATCACCAATAATTTGATTGGCTGGATGATCTTTTAGATGTCTATTTGCTGGAGGTAGCCTGTCTTCAGGTTGTACTCCTTCAGCTTCTTCAACATGCTGCACTCCTTGGTCTTCTTCTGCATCAGGTGCATCTAGTACTCCCCCTGGACAATAGCCACTATCATCCACTTGTTGACTAGCAGTAGAACCTTCTTCAATAGTGAGCTTGTCCAACTTTTCAGTCACACCTGTAGAGCTGCAAACACTTCTAGACAATTCATTGTTAATGAGTCTAGCTTCATCAACACTACATGTACTGACTCTTCTACAACTTGAGTAGTCAAGTTATAGACCCTATAAGTCTTACTGTTGTTGCTGTACCCAACAAAGATCCCCTCTTGGGATTTGGCAGCAAACTTGGTTAAGTAAGACTTACCATTGTTAAGTCTATAACATTTACAACCAAAGATCCTGAAATAGGATAGATTTGGTTTTCTGCCTTTCACAATCTCATAGGGGGTCTTATTGTGACTCTTGGTAATGGTAGCCCTATTAATCACATGACAAGCAGTATTAACTGCCTCAGCCTAGAAATATTCAGGGAGAGATGTGTCACTTGATAGGGTTCTACCAGCCTCAATCAAGGTTCTATTTTTCCTTTCAGCAGTGCCATTTTGCTGAGGTGTTCTTGGTGAAGAAAATTCCTGAAATATCCCAAACTCTTCACATAGCTTTGTCATACTGTCAGACTGGAATTCAGTACCATGGTCACTTCTTATTTTGACCATTGTACTGTTTAACTCATTCTGAATTTGTTTGACAAAACTATAAAAGATATTAGGTGTTTCAGATTTCTGTCTAAGGAAGAACACCCAGGAAAACCTTGAGTAGTCATCTACAACCACAAATGTATAGACCTTCCTACCTAGGCTGTGAACTGGCATAGGACCAAAGAGATCCATATGCAAGAGGTATAAGCACCTCACAGCATCTTTGTTCTCAATGCTATTAAAGGTGGATCTGGTCTGCTTGCCCTTTTGACAAGCTGAGCATATCCCAACCTTTTTACACTTAACCTGAGGACCATTCCTCACTAACTCTTTGCTAAAGAGTTGGCCAATTGTCTTATAGTTAAGATGGGCTAGCCTCTTGTGCCATTTGACACAATGAGAGACTTTCTCATCAGCTACAAGTCACACAGGAGAAACATTGTTCTCACACATAATGTCTAGACAATAGACATTTCTCTTCCTATAACCTGTCAGAATGATCTTTTGATCATTTGACCTCCTCATATGGCAACCATCTTTGACAAATGAGATGTCATATCCTAAATTACTCAGCTGACTTATACTAATGAGGTTGTGTTTCAAACCTTTAACATAAGCCACTTGAGTAATTGTAATAAGGTTGCTAGAAATGTTACCAAAGCCTTTGATGATTCCTTTTTCAGAACCACCAAAGGTGACTTTAGGATCATCCTTGATTGTTGTATAGTCCTTTAGCAATCCCCTAATTCCAGTCATGTGCCTGGAACATCCATTGTCCAAGTACCATATTGGGGCATGGTCACTTGGACTCACCTGCAAAACAGATTAGTTAACCTTAGAACCCAAAAACTTCTTGGGTCCTTGGTGCTGGTTAGTTTGCCTCTTAACAAAACTACCTGTAGCTTTTCTAGCAGGCAGATTGCTACTCACCTTGGCACTAGAATTGTGCCAACAGTCTATGACAAAGTGGCTTACCTTGCCACAACACCAGCACTCAAATCTGCTGTACCTTCGTTTAGGTACAACCCTGGCTGTTTTTTCTACAGCAGGTTTCTTGTTGAGTACTGGGGCTTTGCCCTTAGACTTGGACTGTACAGTCCTGGCAGGTTTAGTAAACCCCAATCCAGTTTTACCCTTTTGAGAAATGAACTCATCTATCAAAGGTAAAACAAACTTTGGTTTAGAAAACCTTGCTATTATATCTCTCTCCTTCTGAAGACTAATCTCCAGATTTCTGATTTGATCATTCTTGAATGTAATAGTCCCCATCTGAATAACAGTAATGTTTTTCAGCCTGGCTATTTCATTTAGTTTCTGATCAGGCAACTTTTCAAAATCTGTTGCAGCCACTTTGAGATTAGCAATCTCCTTAGCCTGACTCTTGGCCAAGGATTTGCTTTTCTTCAAAGTTTGCAACACTACTCTATATTCATCAATTAATTGATGAATGTCTCCTTCAGATTCAAATCCACTCTCATCACTTGAAGCTGATGAATCTGATTCTGATCCAGCACTATAAATTGAACTTGAAGAACAATTTTGTTCCTGACTTGGTCCAGGCTGATCCTGGATTTTGTCTCCTTCTGATAAGGTCATCAGTCCCTGGCACTGATTGTCCTCATGCTCATATATAGAGTTCATTAACTGGATGAACTCCTCTTCCTCTTCTTCAGCAAACAGTCCAATATAAACTTCAGCTTCTGAATCAGTTTCTGAAGAAGACATGTCAGACAGACTTTTGTCCTTCTTAGCAATAAAGGACCTTTCCTTTTTGCCCTTGATCTGAGTCTTCTTCTTATCAGTTGACTCTTTCCTCTTCTCTGGACAGTCAGCAACAACATGTCCCTGCCTGTTACAACAATAACAAACTATCTTTGAAGATGTAGTTTTACTTGACTTGGGCTTTCTCCTGTCATTCTTTGATGACTTCTGTGAAGTGGATGGCTTAGACCTCCACTTTTTCTTCTTTAGAAACTTCTGAAAATGTGTAGTGAAAGCTGCAAAATCTTCATAACTCTCACTACTTTCAGAATTCTTGCTTTCTGACTCATCTGTCTCAGTCTCAGCAACTTTTGGAGGTGGAGATGGAGACTTACTTTTATATTTCCTACTGGCTTCTGTCTTGAAAGCCACAGCTCTTTCTTTATGCTCAACTCTGGTAGTCTTCTCCTCCTCCTTCCTTACCATTAACTGCATCTCATATGATAACAGTTTTCCAAACAATGTTGGAGGAGGAATGTCTGCTAATTTGGTCATTTCCCTTATGACACAAATCTTAGTATCCCAGTCTTTAGTTAGGAATCTCAAGAACTTATCATTCAGCTCATAATTGCTGAATTCTCTTCCATAAGACATCAACTCATTGCCAATCCTATAGAATTTCTTGTAGCACTCAGTTATGCTATCAGACCTTCCTTGTCTGAAGCTCTCATACTCCTGATTTAATAAAGACTTTCTGTCCTATCTAACTTCTTCAGAGCCCTCCATGTACACTATCAGTGTGTCCCACATTTCCTTTGATGTTTTACAGTGTATCAAATTCTGCAATGTGGCATCATCTATTGCACTTACAATTATATTCTGGGCCCTCTTGTCCATAGTGGCCAGAATAATCTCATCCTTGGTCATTTCAGAATAGTCTTTTGGAGTTCGCTGGTTTGCATCCAGAACTGATACTTTCATTGGCACATATGGTCCTTCTTTGACTGTGATATAGATTCTAGGGTCAGAGGCTTGCATAAATAGTCTAACCCTTTCTTTCCAAATGTCAAAGATCTCCTTTCTACAGATTGACAACTTCATGGATCTTAGTTCTTTGTGATTCTCTGTTGAACCCATTTTCTTGATTTTCTTGATTATGCTGAATCTGCCAACATGATCTTTACTCAGACTATTATGTCCTTTTTGAGTAACCTCGCTTTGATACCACTTGAAAGAAATTGTACCTAATCACCTAGAGGGGGGGGGGGTGAATAGGTGACCTTAATCTTTTTAAACTTTTAGGCAGATTTAATCACAGAATTCACAGAACTATAAACAGCATACACAGAATCAGACACACACAGAGTACACATAGTTTTATAGTGGTTTCCCAAGGTCTGGGTACATCCACTTCCCCCTTCGCCTATCTAGTAGTATACTAGATTCGGCCAAACTTCTCCACTATTCCTCAGATCCTCAGATCTTACACTCAGAACCCCAAACAGGTTCCTACAACTCAGGCTTAAAGCCCTACCACTCAGTCTTCACCAAGACCTACACTCAGCCTTCAACAAGGCCTACACTCAGCTCTCAACAAGGCCTACACTCAGAAAAATGAATCTCCTATACTCAGGCACACATGCCCTACCACTCAGCCTTTATAATTTCAGGCTTACAACTCAGATCCCTTAGGATTCTACAAGAAATTAAAATTACAATGAATATAACCACAACTCAGATTGAGAGAGAAGAGTTGTCTGGTTTCTTGAAGAGTTCTTGGAAGAACTTTGCTGAGATCAACCTCCCTTGGCTTCCTTCAAAGCTTCTTGAATTTAGAACACAGTAGGTTGAGTCTCTATGCAGATGATCTTCAATCACTGCTGACTTAAGAATCAGATCTCAATCTGAAACTTTCTTCACAGCCTGGTTCAACAGCTGTCTTCTTAGAAGGAGCTCTCTCTCTCCAACTTATTAGATCTTCTGATCACTTCAATTGATTCTTCAATGAATTGCTTGATCGATCTCTTTCTGTTGAATGAATAAGCCTTTATATAGACTTTCTTCATGGTGACCGGCTGATCCGGTTTCTAACAACTTTCTAACAGCTCTGACAGTTGCAGTAGACCGACTGGAATGGTAGCTGTCAAGTCATCCAGTCACTTCTTGAATTTTCTGTAACTGTCTGAAAGTGTCGAGACAGTCAGTCTTTAAGTGTCGACACTGATAGACTAAGTGTCGACACAAGTAGACTAAGTGTCGACACTAGTCTTCATGGTGTCGACACAACTCCTTGTGTTGTATAAATTACTTCTCGGCACTGCTTCTTCAACATGTGTCGACACTGATCCTGTGTGTCGACACAAGTCCTTCTTCTTTGATACTTAGTTGATTTCTTGTAAGTGTCGAGCACAACTCCTTTGTGTAGACACATTTTCTTGTGTTGATACTTGGTAAGTGTCGACACATTTTCTTAGTGTCGACACATGCCTTCTGTGTTGATACTTTTGCTGAGTGTCAACACATCTCCTTTGTGTCGACACTTGGACTTAGTCTTTATTGAAATTTGCTGAGTGTCGATACAGCCTCCTAGTGTCGACACTTTCTTCATGTGTTGAGACTTTTGCTGTGTGTCGACACATTCTTCATTATGTCGACACTTGTACTTAAAACTCTGTTGAAGTTTGCTGAGTGTCGACACAGCCTCCTAGTGTCGACACTTGTACTTGAACTTTGTTGATGTTTTTGTGAGTATCGACACAGCCTCCTAGTTTCGACACTTTCTGATGTCGACAAAGTTCCTCTGGGTGTCGACACAGCTTTTAAATGTCGATACTGATTCTTTAGACATTTCTTCATTGAGTGTCGACACAGCCTGTATGTGTCGACACTTTTCCTCTGGTGTCGACTCTGCATTCCTGGTGTCGACACAATTACTCCAAGTGTCGACACAGCTACTCTGGGTGTCGACACAAGTCTTCTTAAGTGTCGACACTTTTCTTCTGGGTGTCGACACATGGACTTAGAAACTTTTCATGCTTTCCCTGCAATTACTTAACCTGCACAAGGTAACTCAAAATACATCAAATACACCTTGATGTATATCATTAAGTAGGGTGAGGCTTCTTCAAATCAGGTACATTTATTCCAATGTACCCAACAGATAATATTGCGGACATCTTCACGAAGCCACTGTCAAAGGGGCCTTTTGAGCGGTTGCACAGTTTGTTGGGCTTGATCACCACTTCTCACTTCAAGGGGGAGTGTTGAAAATTGTGAAGTGGAAGTGGTTGATGGGCAGGCCGGGAGGCCTGGGCGGACAGATCCGGCGGAGTGGGCGGACTGGTCGGACTGCTGTTATGCGACCTGGTGATATGTCTAGTGGAAGCTGGCTGTTCTGTGCGGCTTGTGCAGACAAAGTCCGTGGACTGGGCGGACTACTGTCTGCGGATAGGGTGTTGGCTGTCCTGGTGGCTTTGCTGAGTAAGGAGCGGCCTGAGCGGATAGAGGTTCGCAGACTGAAGACAGTGCTCTGTTCAGCGGCCGTGTTGCAAGCTTCTATGTAACCGGCGGCTTGGATCATGTCCGCGGGAGGTTTGCGGACTGGCGTGTCCGCAGTGTTCGCTGTGGCGGACTGGCCTTAGAGCTTGGTTGTGGCTTTGCCGAGCTCTGGTGGTACAACAGGTGCTAACTGCTGGGGAGGACTGCGCAGACTGGTGTGTGGAGTCCGGCAGTTGGCCGTTGCGTTGGACAGGCATGCGAGTATCTTGCGGACTGCATTTTTCTTTGGCAAAGATTTGGCAGTCTATTGCTTGGTTGTTTGGCGGACGAAGCTATGTCTGCCGAGCTCACATTAGGCCCTTGGTGGTTCTGGACTAGGTCACATTCTGTGACAAGACCAGTGTGTCTGCAGTATCCGCCAAGCCCGTTGTTGACCGGGAGGACTGCCTTTGGTCGTGGGCTTGTGGCGGAAGGAGGCGTTGTTGTGGTGGTATGCGGACTGCCTCTTGTTGTGCGGACTGCCACTGTAGGGGGATGCTGTCCTGCAGTGTTTAGAGGCTTTGCGGGTTGATGTCTTGTCCGCATAGCTTGGGCGGACTGTTGAGGGTTCGCCCATAGGTGCTTTGCTCCTGGTGGGTTATTCCTTGGAATCCTGCTAAGTCCTTGCGGACTCAGCGGACGGAGTTTTCGCTAGCGCGTGGGCCGGGGTGGTGTCTCTATCTACTAGGGCGGTGAGCACACTGCTCACCTCGCCTATAAATAGGACCCCCCGGCACGTCTACAGTAACAGAGGGAACAGTAAGTGGGGCTTGGGCAAATTGCTGCGGTCTGCGTTTTTTGTCCG
Source organism: Platanthera guangdongensis (assembly GCA_039583875.1). Taxonomy (NCBI): domain Eukaryota; kingdom Viridiplantae; phylum Streptophyta; class Magnoliopsida; order Asparagales; family Orchidaceae; genus Platanthera; species Platanthera guangdongensis. The sequence goes on along the minus strand of CM077152.1, from coordinate 180,942,125 downwards.
CGCGGGTTGAGTAGAGCTGACGGTTTGTTGTGTGCAGGTTGCGCGATTAGGTTCAAGGAGCCAGGAGTTTGGCTTTGACTTCAATCAGTGCTTGGAAGTGTGCGGTCTCTACGGTCTCAGCAGGTCGCTCTGTGGCTTGTCAGTTCTCTGCTTCAACGTTTGCAAGTTCCAATAACATGTCCGCCAGGCGCAGGCGGGTAGGCGGTCTGTTTCTCAGCAGTAGGCGAATAACGGTGTGTCCGCGCGCCCTCGCGGCTTCGGCGGACTCCGTGTCTATTCGGCGTGTTGCAGCTTCAGCTCGGGCGGCTTCGGCGGACTTGGCGACTCGGCTGTTTCCAGTGCTGTCCGCCCGGCTTGGTTTTTTGTGTTTTCTGTTGTAGCTTGTATACTAGCGAAATCATGTCTCGCTACGTATAACTCGCCTTGTAAAAAAGTGTAAATGAATGAAAGATCTACTTGTGCTTCCATTGGTTGTTGGTGTTAACCTTGTTCCTTTGGTTTCTGCTTGATCAAATTGTGAACTGGGTAGTGCCGAGAATATTAATTTGGGGCTTGGACTATCTTGCTGACCACTTTGAGAAAATTCAACACTGCTTTGGTCTCATAAAAAATCACAAGTTCTTTGTGTCAACAACGAATCCAGGCATGATGGAATTTGAGTGGAAGGTCTCTCCTATTTATAGAAATCCATTGGGAAGCCGAAAAGACAGGAAAATAAGCATATCCACGCTTCATATAAATACAACCACATATGCAGCTCTAAAAATTGCATACCCGCATTAAAATAAGATTTAACTAGTAATCACAGACTATTCATCAAGCATTCGGGCTCACTATGATTCTCCGATCTTTATTTCTAACTTTTCCAAGTCCAGGATCAAATTTACAAACACAAATTCGTCATCAGGTATTCACGCATAGATCATTATGGCATGGGCATAAAATAACATTACGGCATGGATAACGAACTCTATCTGACAACCTCTCACTGTCCGTCTCTTTCAGAATCTCCACTATTCTTTTGACACTGTCGGCTTAGTTACCTGGGCCACTGCAGAAGGAGTAATACTTAGGTCAGGAGCAAAATATTCAAAAGATGGAATTCATAAATTGTTGCAAAATATGTTATCAATGATAGCAGTCGCTTCCACCAGAACTTATCGATGAATTCCCTCCTCAATAATCTGAGAGCTCGCTACATCCACTGTTTCGTTTGAAAACATTGATCACATTTTGTACTCGGGGTTAATGGCAACAAGCATCAGCTTCCACCCAATTTCTTTACACTGCCACTGCTGCCTTAACTCATTGTTCAAAAGGATTTTACCAGATTTAGCACCCTCCATAGGGGGAATAAACAAGGATTGATGCTTAGAAACATGCGGTGCTTGCTTGTCTACGACGGCGACCTGAAGAATCCGCCCCTTCTACTCGGCAGTTGTAGCAACAGAAGCCTTGATGTTTTTCTTCTTCTCGACCTCTACTTGAAGCTGCAAGGGTTCTGTTAGAATGACAAAGGCCTTCTATTCATATCAGCATAAACAATAGGTATGAGTACAAATACATAGGAAAAGAAGAGAAGAGGAATCCCGAATTTACAATGTGGGACTAAACCTAAAAACAAGAGAGGCTCGTAAATGCAATGAGCTTACACTATATTAACATCTCCCCTCAAACTCACGGGGATCATGAACCGAGAGTTTGTCAATAATATATCAGAATCTAGCAGATGTGAGCGACTTGGTGAGGAAGTCCGCTATTTGGTCTTCAAAGGCAATGAATGGTAGAGAAATGCTGTTGGCGAGGAACTCTTGGCGAGTGAAGTGATAATCAATTTCGATGTGTTTCGTTCGTTCATGAAACACTGGGTTGCAGGCAATTTGTATAGCACTTCGATTATCACATAATAAGGAAGTGGGCCCGGAGATCGGTACACCAAGATCGCAGAGAAGAAGATGAAGCCAAACTATCTCAGCAATAGTGGAAGCCATGGCACGATACTCGGCCTCAGTGCTGGAGCGCGCAATGGAGTCCTGTTTCTTGCTACGCCAGGATATAAGAGAGTCATCTAGGAAGATACATAAGCCAGTAGTAGAGTGATGAGTTGTAACATCCCCCGCCCAGTCAGCATCTGGTAATGCTCGAAGGGTGATTGTAGATGTGGCAGAGAGAAATAATGATCGGGTGACGGAGGTGCGCATGTAGCGAAGAATCCGGAGGACTGCGGCGTAGTGAACCGAGCGAAGAGCATGGACAAACTAGCTGATAAAGCTAACAACATAGGCAATGTCAGACCTAGTCATAGTGAGATAGACTAGCATCCCGACGAGGCGCCGATAGCGGGAGATATATGGAAGAGGTTCTCCGTCAGTTGGGAGGAGTTTCAGATTGAGATCGATCGGAGTATCAACTGTCCGGGTGTCAGTGACAGCAGCAATAGAGAGGATATCTGAGATGTACTTCTGTTGAGAAACTAAGATGCCGCGTTTGGACCGGGAGATTTCCAGCCCAAGGAAATATCGGAGGGGCCCCATATCCTTCATTTTGAACTGACGGCGGAGGTGCTGTTGAAGAGAGGCAATGGTGGCATGGTCATCCCCAGTGATAATCATATCATCAACATAAAGAAGGAGGATGACATAACCCTGGGGAGAAGTTCGAGTGAACAGGGCATGATCAGCTTGTCTTTCAATGAACCCAGCCTTGAGAACAGCCATGCGAAAGTGCTCAAACCAAGCACGTGGGGTCTGCTTAAGACCATAGAGAGCCCGACGGAGATGAAAGATGTGGCCGGTGGGAACAGATACACCTGGTGGATGAGTCATATACACCACCTCTGTAAGATCACCATGAAGAAAAGCATTAGTGATGTCCATCTGATGTAACGGCCAGCCTCGTGTCGCAACAACTGCAAGTAGTGTGCACACGGTTGTCATTCGGGCAACCGAGGAAAATGTTTCATCGTAGTCGATGTAATGCTCTTGAGAGAACACACGAGCAACTAAGAGGGCTTTGTGGCGATCAATAGACCCGTCCGACCGAGGCTTAACCTTGAATATCCATTTGCAGCTGACAGGTTTGACGCAGGAGGACATGGGACGAGGTCCCATGTATGGGTTCTATGGAAATCTTGGAGTTCGACTGCCATGACATGCTGCCATTCGGGATGTGCAACTGCTTCTTGGGACGTCTGGGGCTCCCGGTGGGAGTGGAGAGCGGTGAGAAAGGCCTGAAAGGCCGGAGAATAGGAGGTAGACATGGTGAGAGCGGATGGGTTATTCCTGGCAGGGCCGTGGGCATAGCGAGCAGGTGGGATTCGAGGACGACCAGGGTTGTGTCAAGGGGGAGCAGGATCCACGTGCGGGGAGACGGACGTAGCTTCAGACGGTGCCATAGTAGAAGGGGCAGGAGCGGGAGAGGGAGCTGTATGGGAAGGTGAATCCTCGGGTGGGGGGGGGGGGGGGTTATTTGGTAACGGTGCAGGAGGAGCGAAGTGAGTTCTGGGACGGGTGGGTTTAGGGGGTAGTAGAGGAAGGGTTAGTGGTGGAGCAACAATGGTTAGTGTGGGAAGTGTTGTTGGGTGGGGCGTGGAGGAAGAGAAGAACATTTCATGTTCAAGGAAGGAAACATGACGAGAAATGCGGATGCGATGAGTCATGGGGTCATTGCAACGATATCCTTTGTGGTGGGGACTGAGACCCAAGTGGACGCAACGAGCCGAGCGAGCAGAGTGTTTGGTGTGTTCAGTGCCAGGAAGGAGAACAAAGCAGATGCACCCAAACGTACGGAGGGGTGCATAGGTTGGTTGGCGAGAGTATAGGTGTTCATAAGGAGTGTCCTCAAAGATGATCGAGGAGGGAGTGATGTTGATAAGGTGGACTGCGGTGAGAACAGCTTCGGCCCAGAGAGAAGAAGGAGCAGAGTCGGAGAGGAGAAGGGCACGAGCAGTTTTGATGATGTGACGATGTTTCCGTTCAGCGACCCCATTTTGTTCATAGGTGTGCGGGCAAGACTGCTGATGAAGGGTATCGTGAGATTGGATGAGGTCGCGCATGGTGGAGGAGAGGAACTCTTGAGCGCAGTCGGAACAGAAAATTTTAATGCGATGCGCGAATTGAGTATGAATCATTGTGGTAAACGTGTGATACACAGTGGATATTTCAGAGTGTTATCGTAAAAGATATACCCAGACACAACGAGAGAAGTCATCAGTAAAGCTTATATAATAAAGATAGCCAGAATGAGAGGCAATGGGGGCAGGGCCCAAAATGTCAGAGTGCACTAGATCAAAGGGGGATGTAGTATGGGAAGCACTGTTGGAAAAGGTAGATCAACGTGCTTTGCCAAACGACAGCCCGTACAGACAGCGAGAGGGGAAGAAGAAACATGACCCAAAGCTCAAGAGCGGATAACACTTCGAAGTCGCTCACCAGAAAATGGCCTAAACATCTGTGCAACAAGTCGGCATCAGAGATAACAGAAAGATCAGAAGGTGAGGAAGGTAATGATGGTGGGATGTGAAGATACTCCAGCTGATACAGGCCACCAGTCCTATGGTCCCGTCCAATCTTCTGAGCCGTCCGTGAATCCCGCACAACACAATTAGAATAGGAAAATAAAATAGTTAGGCCAATATCACAAAGAGTACTAACAGAAATAAGGTTCATGTGTAGGCGAGGGGCATGATGGACGTTTGAGAGGGTAAGGTGACCATAGGGAGCAAAGCTTGGGGTGATTGAGCCAGACTGCATAATGGGGACAAAACCCCCGTCAGCAGTGGAGACCTGAGGGTGAGTGGGGTTGGAGGTACAATTGGTGAGTTTTTTTGGAATCATTGGTGAGGTGGCAGGAGGCCCCAGAGTCAAAATACCAAGGCGCAGTTGGTGAAACCCGAACAATAGGAGTACTAGGAGCGATGGATAGGCTGTGAGCTGCATAGGTGGATTATTGAAGCAGGGGTGACTGAAGGAGTAGTTCCTCGAGACGTTGTATCCAATCTATAGTAGCTGCAGCGATGGGTTTGGAACTCTGATCACAACCCCGCCCCCACCGTGGTTGTTACGGCGGTGTTCATCAGGTCGTGGGGGACGAGTGGGACACTCGAACTTCATGTGACCCGCCTTTTTACAGTAGTTGCAGGTAATAGTATTGTCCCGTGGTCGAACAACAAGAACTGTGTCGGTCTGAGGAGAAGGCAGAGGATCCACAGGAGGACGAAGGCGAGTTTCTTCATCAAGCAGGGCAATCAGGGCTTCATCCAAAGTAGGAAGAGGAACTCGATGAAGGAGCTAAGCTGCTAGGAGAGCAAACTTGGGTCGCAGGGCAGCAAGGAACTGATGGAGATGACCCTCGGAGAGATGGCGCTGAAACTCCAAGGAGCGAGCACAACCGCAGGGTAAATGGACCATGGAATCCAATTCATGCCAGAAGGTGCTCATCATGGTGAAGAAATCCTGAATGGATCGCCCGTCTTGTCGAGCAGACTGAGAATCGTAGATGAGGCAATGACGGCGAGCTCCATCGCGGGGAACAAATCTGTCCCGAAGATACTACAACATAGCGTGGGCGGAGGAGAGGTGACCAATGGAAGTGAGGAGCGGACGAGCCACAGACTCCAGGATGTAAGCCCGAATTGCCTGATCGTGACCTCGGCACAAAGTAGCATCATCAGGGCTGGTTGCGGCAGTGGTGATGTCGGCGGTGGTGGTGGCGGCAGAGTTGATAATAGTAGAGCTTGCAGAACTGGGAGCAGGAGAACTTGCAGAGGTGGGTGTAGCATGATGATGTGATCCCAGAGATCACGAATGGAGAGGGCAAATTCAAATGTAAGGGCCCAGTCTAACCAGTCGATGGCGGTGGCCAGTTGGAAGGTAGTAGCTTTCAGAGGTGGCGTGATCAACGGGCTGGTCATGACGCCGGAGTAGAGAGCCGAACAGATTAGGCAAAAGCAGTGAGCACTGCGAGAGGCGGACAAGCGGCCTGGTTGGTTACGGACGACGAGTTGCGGGCTGGGCGAGCTGCCGTGGTGCGGGAAGCGAGCTTGGAGAGGCGAGCTGCGGGCTGAGGGAAGCCAGCTACGGGCGGTAAGCTGCGGGTTGGGCGACCACTAGAGAGTAGCGAGCTACGGGCTGAGGGAAGCGAGTTGCGATGAGCTGCGGGCAGCAAGTTGGGGGTGGCGAGCTGCTGGCTAGGCGAGCTGGCATGGTGCGGGAAGCGAGCTTGGGGAGGTGATCTGCGGGTTGAGGGAAGCGAGCTGCGGGCGACGAGTTGGGGGTGGTGAGCTGTGGGCTAGGCGACCGCTGGAGAACAGCGAGCTAGGGCAACTGTAGACGACGATCTTCGGCCAGGGCGATCTGTGGGCGGCGAGTTGGGGGCGGTGAGCAGCGGGCTGGGCGACCGCTGGAGAGAAGCGAGCTAGGCTAGTGGTGGACATCGATCTGGAGAGCAGCGAATAGGCGATGTGGAGAGCAGCGAGCTGCGGACAGGCAGACACATGCGTGAGCAGAGGTGCGAGCGCAAAAAAGAGTATAATCGTAACCTGGCTCTAATACCATGTTAGAATGACAAAGGCCTTCTATTCATATCAATATAAACAATAGGTATGAGTACAAATATATAGGAAGAGAAGAGGAATCCCAAATCTACAATGTGGGACTAAACATAAAAACAACATGGGTTCATAAATGCAAAGGGCTTGCACTATATTAATAGGTTCCATGATGTTCACCTTTGCCTTCAACTTTGCATCTGCTTACACCTTTGTAACGACATTGGATTTAGTCTTCTCTGCATCAACCTCCTATAAATTGTATGCGAGCTTGTCTTATGCAAGCCAAACTCTGCATCTCCTTACTGTTCCTGAGGATCTTGCCGCTCGTTCGCTTCTCTTCAGGTGTTTGACTCCAAATTCGCAAGCCCATTCATCACCGTTCATGGCTGTCTCTCTTTGTGCAGCCTTTCTTCGTCTCTCCTATAACCATTAGCTCAGTTGACCTTCCGCACGAAGATCGCGCCCGGCTCGCTCATTCCCTTCTTTTATGTGGTCCCGATCCAACATGTTATGCGCCCATCGTACGTTGTGGGTCATCCTTGGCTCACCTTCTTCCAATGACTAACCCGCCATGTCGACCTCCTCCACACTATCTCGGATCCTAATATGCTCCAACAGCAGTTCCTCGTGCATCAGTCTCTCCTCTGGTTCTTTCTCTAGGCTTCTGATCGACGCAAGTTACTTGGCACTGAAGTCAAACTTCCAATGAATAGTTCGATATCATTCCCACACCTACTCACCCTTGAACTAAGATGAATTAAGTTGTATTTGATGCTTTGGTTGAGTTATGTGTTTGCAGGATTCTAATGCCATGTGTAGACCAATGTCAGTCTACAATGGGTCAGCAAACACAGGACCATACAATGTAATCCCTCATTGTGTGATCCAAGGTGTTGACTCATGTGTAGTCTCTCTATTGGGATACACTTCTTATTCAAGCACTAGGACTGATTGGAAAAGAATTGATGCTGGTTTCACCTAAGCAGAAGAGATTTATGTTTAGACAATGTCACTAAGTATTTTACTCGAGTAGATCCCTACCTACTCGAGTGAAATACCTAGTCTATACTCGAGTAAGAGTCTTTGCACTCAAGTAAGAAAGTTTTCTCGCGTGTAGTTAAGCTTTAGCTCTCGTGTAGCTAAGTTAACTACTCGAGTAGATTCCCTCTCATTCTTGAGTTAACAGAATTTCTTCACTAAATATTTTCTAAGTAAAATACTCGAGTAGCCATATAGATACTCGAGTAGTTCATGTCTTCTGTCTCGAGTAGTTAAGTCATGTACTCGAGTAGTTCATCTACTACTCGAGTAGTCTAGAGTTAATACTCGAGTAACCAGAATTTCTTCCCTCAGAATTTCTCTGAGTCAATTACTCGAGTAGCTATTTCCATATACCCGAGTAGTTCTTATCCTCTCGAGTAGTTCAGCTTAACTACTCGAGTAGCCTAGAATTCCAATTCAGAAAATATTTTAAGTCCCTGACTCGAGTAGTTCCTCTATCTGTCGAGTAGTTCATCCATTATTACTCGAGTAGTATTTCTTGTACTCGAGTAGTCCAACTCCACTACCCGTGTAATTGCTTAAGCACTCGAGTAAGTCATTTTGGTACTCGAGTAGCTGGTTATCATTTCCAATTTTTTCTTCAGGTATATACTCGAGTAGTTATCTTCAGCTTACTCGTGTAGTTTTCTATAGTACTTGAGTAGTCATCTTCAGCCCTCTCGAGTAGTTCTATAAAATACTCGAGTAGTCATTTCTTCACTCGAGTATGTCACTTCAGCTTTCTGAAAATTTCGTTAAGTCCAGATTGACAGATTTCTTAATGAGCTTTGATGTGATTGGTCCATGTGTACCTCTTTATGAATTAATTATGACTGTTATTGAGAATCCTATATAAGGTCTTGTCAAACCGGCAAACCCTAAGAAGAAGATTAATCAGAAGTTTTTGCAGTCAATTAATTTCAAAGTTCTCTGTTCCCCTCTCTCTCTCCAAGAAGCGAAAGCCGCCGCCGCCGATTCTCATCCGGCTAGGGATTTCGATATCAGAGGATTCAAATTAAGAAGGTTTTACAGATTGAGATTTCCGCACAACTCTTCATCTTCTATTCGATCGTGTGAAGCCAAGAAGATCCAGATCTGATTTTGTCGAGATTTTCTTCACCTCTCTGATAAAGCCGCAAAGTCTAGAAGAGGAAGATCCAGGCCGATAGTTTGCAGATCTGATAAAGATTCATTGTTTGTATTTCAATACACATTTTATTTCATTCTTGTGGGAGAATTTTTCTCCGAGTGTAGGCGCATTTGACTCTGAAATTGTAGGAAGTTTTATCTTCTGAGTGTAGATCTGCTTTGTGGATCGAGATTGTAGGAACGTTGTTCCGGGGAGTAGGATTCGTTTTAATCCGAGATAGTGGAGTAGCCGAGTCTAGTGTATTGCTAGATCGGTGAGGGAAAGTGGATGAACCCAAGATTTGGGAACCACTATAAATCTTGCTTCGTCTGTGATTGTTTGGTAGATAGTTCTGTGCATAGATCTAATTTTTTATTCAGCAAAAAGACGCACATCTCACCTATTCACCCCTCTAGGTGATTTAGGCAGACAACTGTTAACTTTAAATTGGTATCAGAGCCAGGTTGATCACTAAAAGGCTAACACCTTGATCAAATTCTTCTATAGTTATCTTTTGAGATCTACCAAACATGGACAAGGCTAAAGATTTTGTCAAGCTTCCTTTGTGCAACAAGAATAACTTTCCCATGTGGAAAGAGAGAATCAAATTCTTTATGGAAGCTGTAGATCTGAGGATCTTCATGATAGTTGAAGAAGGTCCTTACATTCCCATGACAATCTCCACAATAGATCCAACTAAAAAGGTACCAAAGAAATTAATGGATCTAGACAAAGATGAGATAGCACTTGTATCTTTAGATAAAAAGGCCAAGAACATAATATCAAGTGCAGTCGATGAATCCATGCTGCAAAACCTGATCCATTGTTAGTTTGCAAAGGAGATGTGGCAGTCTCTAGTTACCTTGATGGAAGGTACAGAAGAAGTGAGGGATGATAGAAGATCCCTTCTAAATCAAAAGTATGAAGCCTTTCAACAAGGGAACAAGGACACCATTGCTGACACATTTGAGAATTTCTTCAAGATAGTGAATGACCTAAGGGTCTATGGCAGAGTCTTCATAAACAGGGAATTGAATGACAAGTTCTTGAGATCCCTAACTAAGGAATGGGATAACAAGGTCTATGCCATCAAGGAGTTTAGAAAACTAGCCAAGACAGACCCACAGAATCTCTTCGTGAAGCTTATGTCATATGAGCTTCAACTTAATACCAGAAAGGCTGAAGAAGAGAAGAGTAGGTCTGCATTCAAAGAGAAGTCTGTTGCTTTAAAGTCAGAAACCTCAAAGAAGTCAAAGGTTGTTCCTCCTGCTCCAGCACAAGAAGTGAGTGAAGAAGAAACTTCGGAGCCAAGTACCTCAGGCTCTGAGCTATCTGAGGGAGAGTTCTCACTACTCTCACGATAGTTCAAGAAATTCTTGAACAAGAAGAAGCACTGGAAAGGCAAGGATGCATCTTATAGAAGATCACGACGTGATGGTGATCGTCAAAGAAAAGGCTCAAGTAGCCTCAATAGGTATACTCCTAAATAGAACAAACATACTTCTACTGACATCATTTGTTACTACTGTAATAAGCCAGGACACGTCATTGCTGACTTCCCCCATAAGAAGAAGGAGGGTGGAAGAAGAGAGGAAAAGAAGTCCCCGTACATCAAGAAGAGGATAGAGAAGAGCTTAATAGCCAAAATGGGCAAGACTTTTAGTGACTCCGACTCATCAGAGTTGAGTGAAGAAGAAGAAGCTTATTTTGGGCTTATGGCTCAGACAAATGACGAACAAGAGCCCCGGTTCACTGGGAAGGTAAACTCTCACACTCTTCTTTCAAAATCTGAAGCTTCTGAGCATGATCGTGAGGACATCTCTTCTGACGATGAGTCTGAACTCATGGCCCATTACACGACAAATGTCGCCGAGTCGTGAAAACTCAGGCTAAAGAGATAAAGTCTCTAAAAGTTGAGGAGAGCATCTTGAGAGAAGAAGTCGCTAAGACTGACTCACTCAAAGAGAACTTCAATAATGCTATTGAAGAATACAACAAAGCTCTTGAGCACCTTGACCTAAAAGAGAAAATCATCAAAGAGTTGGAAGAACAACTCGCTGCTGAGAGAAAACTTTTTGAAAGTTTCTAGAAGCCTAAGACTGTTCTTCCATTCGTTGCTGAATTCTCTGCGAAGTCCAAGGGTGCTGGATTAGGCCATGAAGAAGCTCCTAACAAATCTTCTAGGATAAATAAGGCCCAACAGAAGAATAAGACTGCCAAGAAGGCATTGGCCAAAGAGAAGGGGAGAGCCCCTCAAGATCAGACCTCTTTCAAAAAGGTCATATTTCTGTCAAATGAGTTTGATCTTGACTCATCATACGGGCACTTTGCTAGGCCTACCTATGTATATCCAAAGTACCGTTATCAAGGATGGACTCGCCCCAGAAATTTTGGTGAAAGTGTCTTTAAGGCACCTTATGAAGAAGTGATTCTTCAGATCTATGGCCCTTTCAATCATGGTCATAACTTCAAGAAATCACCAAAGGCAAAGCCCGTTGTGGAAAATCCACAGAAGGAGAAGAAATCATGTGATTGTCATCATCATGAAGCTTCATCCTCCAAAAATGCTGCCCCTGCTAGACCACAACCTCAAAAGGCCATGCAGGTGAACATAAGTCAAAGATACAACAGATTTGACTGTTGGTGCTGTGGCAAAATTGGTCACTTTGCAATCGATTGCTGATTTAATCCCAGAAATGCTGCAACCCCTCATGTTGGCAATATGAGAAAGACCACTCCTAATGCTAATATTCGTAGGGGGAGTGTTCTAACCCGAGACCAAGGACCCAAACATATTTGGGTTCCTAAGGCAAACTGATTGTGATTGTAGGTATGTCCAAAGGCCACCAAAATGCCAATCTGGTATTTGGACAGTGGATGCTCTCGGCATATGACCGGGACTAGAAGCCTACTTCAGAACTTCTCTCCAGTCTTGAACGGACCAAAGGTTATCTTTTGAGGTTCAGACCGTGGAATCACTAAAGGCTACGGTATGATTACGAACGGTAGTGTATCCTTCTCAGATTTAGCTTATGTTGAAGGTTTGGAACATAACCTTATAAGCATAAGCCAACTCTGTGATAAATGATACATAGTTGAGTTTCACATTGATAAGTGCTTGATAAAATCTGTTGACAATATGTAAACGATTCTATCCGGCACTCGAATGAGAAATATATTTTGTTTGAATTTCATTTGTATAGACTCTTCTACACCAGTGTGCTTTTTAGCAAAAGATAGTGCATCTCTTGATGACCAATGACACAAGAGACTAGCACATATTAATTTCAAAATTATTAATAAATTATTTTCAATGAACTTAGTATGTGATGCCCCAAATGTCAAGTACGTCAAAGATAGACCTTATCATGCATGTATAAAAGGCAAGCAAACAAGGGATACCTTTAAAAGGATTATCGGCAAAGATTCTAATAAATATTTACATCTACTGCATATGGACTTATTTGGTCCACTGCAAATTAGAAGTTTGGGAGGTAAGGATTATACGTTAGTAATTTTTGAATGATTACTCGCACTTTGCGTGTGTGTTCTTTCTGAAACACAAGTCAGATACCTTCAACATCTTCACTAATTTTGTCAGGCAAGTCCAAAATGAATACAACTGCTCCATAGTCAAAATCAGACGTGACAATGGAACAGAGTTCAAGTCTGGGGCCACGACAGAATTTTGTGAAAGCTTGGGTATCTTTCATAGAGGTCTGCTGGACCATGTTGAGTGATGTTTTTCTTCCGGAATACTTCTGGGCTGAAGCTGTCAACACTGCATGCCACGTGCAAAATCGAGCACTCATAAACAAAAATCACGATAAGACACCTTACGAACTTCTAAAGGGCAGGAAACCAACCGTCTCATATTTTAGAATTTTTGGTTGTAAATGCTTCGTGCTTAACAATGGTAAGTATCATACTACCAAGTTCAGCGAAAAGAGCTTTGAAGGTATTTCTGTAAGATATAGTAGCCATAGTAAGGCATACAGAATATTCAATAGAAAAACCCTGATCGTAGAAGAATCAATACATATTGTATTTGATGAGACAAGCTTACTACAAGGCAACTCTTCTAGTGTGCTCACTGAAGATACAGGTACAAAGTTGAAGAACTCAGCTTGGATGAACCATCTGAAGATAAAGGTGAAAAGTTCATCAAGATCACCACTCCAACCCCTATTGGAGAGGTTGATGATCCAGATGAAGAAATTGTGCAAGATGATGAAGTCACTCCGGTGGTTGAAGAGAATCCAGATGCAAGGACTCTAGAGCTCCGACATCTGAAGGATCACCCCATGGACCAGATCATAGGAGATCCCCGGGATGGTGTCAGAACTCGTAGAGGTACAACTAACAAAAATTTATATCTAAGTTTTCTCTCACAGGTTGAACCAAAGAAGTTTGAAGAAGCGAACTCAGACACATTGTGGATAGTGGCAATGGAAGAAGAACTAAATCAGTTCAAGCGCTGCAAAGAATGGAAACTTGTTCCAAGACCTAAAGGTAAGAACGTTATCAGGACAAAATGGGTCGACAGGAACAAGCTGGACGAGGATGGAACGATCATAAAGAATAAGGACAGACTCGTCGATAAAGGATATCGTCAAGAGGAAGGAATCGACTTCGACCAGACATATGCTCCAGTGGCAAGGCTGGAGGCAATAAGGTTATTCCTAGCATATGCTGCACTCAAAGGCTTCACTGTCTATCATATGGACGTGAAGTCTGCCTTCCTTAATGGTGAAATAAAGGAAGAGGTGTATATAGAACAACCTCCAGGCTTCGTTGAATCTAACTTTCCTGATTACGTTTATTTATTGCATAAAGCTTTATATGGTCTTAAACATGCTCCTCGAGCTTGGTATGAGATGTTGTTTAGCTTTCTACTTGAGAATAAGTTCACAAGGGGAGAGATACACATGACATTATTTCTTAGGGAAATAAAATGCAAGATTTTGCTAGTGCAAATCTATGTCGACGACATTATTTTTGGTTCTACTGACGACAACCTCTGCAAGAAGTTTTTAAAACTTATGCAAGGGAAGTTTGAAATGAGCAGTATGTGCATGCTGAAGTATTTCTTAGGGCTTCAGGTGATACAATCTGAAGATGGAATTTTCATCTCGCAGACCAAGTTCACCAAAGAGCTAATTAAGAAATTCGGAATAGAGAACGCAACCTCGATGAGGACTCCAATGGGTTCAACTATGTCTCTGGACAAGGATGAAAATGAGAAACCTTTTGATGAAACCAAGTACAGAAGAATAATTGGATCCTTGCTCTACCTTACTGCCAGTAGACCTGACATAATGTTTTTAACATGTGTATATGCTAGATTTCAGGTGAACTCTAAGGAATCTCACTATGCTACTGTAAACCGGATTTTGAGATATCTTAAAGGCACGCCAAATCTTGGCTTATGGTACCCAAGAAGTAATGATAACGAGCTAATAGGTTTTTCAGATGAAGATTTTGCAGGGAGCAAAGATGATAGGAAAAGCACTTCCAGGACTTGCCAATTCTTTGGAAGAAGGATTATCTCCTGGAGTAGCAAGAAGCAGAACTGTGTAGCAAACTCAACAGCTGAGTTAGAGTACATCTCAACAGGCAGTTGTTGTGCACAGCTGCTATGGATAAAGAATCAATTTGAAGATTATAACATGAAGTTATAGAAGATTCCATTGTCTTGCGACTCTTCCAGTGCAATTGTAATAGACAACAACCCAGACTCGCACAGCCAGACAAAGCATATAGAGCTGAGGTATCACTTCATACGAGAGCATGTGGAGTATGGGGACATAGATCTCCAATATGTCTCTACAGACAGGCAGATTGCAGAAATTTTCACAAAGCCGCTGGACGAGACCAAGCTCTCGTTCTTCAAAACAGAACTTGGAATGCTCAACAAATAAGATTAGAGAAGGTGGACTCCCAAGAAGGCTCAGAGATCAAGAATCAGTCAAAAGTTACAATCCCACAAAATTCTACCTTGTTGACTCGAGTAAGCAGTAAAGTACACGAGTACTTCAAAATGACCTACTCGAGTGGTAAGATTGACCTACTCGAGTACCCAATAAGTCACTCGAGTCGCAGAATGACTTACTCGAGTAGTCAAATCACCTACACGAGTAGTAAAACTTCACTCGAGCACCTTATTAAAACTACTCGAGTACATCAGCACAACTACTCGAGTACATCAGCTCAACTACTCGAGTACTTCAACCCAACTACTCGAGTACTTCCAGCCTATCTACTCGAATATCTCAAAACTTCACTCGAGCAATATCAAGTCTCTCGAGTATGTGACCTCACTTTTTATTTCTTGATTCAAATTTTCTTATTCGTAACCCGAGGCTTATGCTGCCACTTCTAAGGTATGATTCCATCATTTCTATTTTCATTAGACATAAACCTAGGGTTATATAAATAAGAAATTCCATAATTTTTCTACACGAAATCATTTTCGCTCTCGAGTACCCCGACTGTCTCTTTGCTTTCCTCTAGAAGTTGCAGAGCCACGTCTTCTTCATCCCTGCCGCCGTTTTTCCAAGAGTTTCAGAATCATGGCCGCCTCTTCAAATATTGGCATAGGTTCCGAACTGGTTGCCGCCAGAATTGCAGAACTTTCAGATGATTTTCATTACCTTATGATCCTACTCGACACCGCCGGACTTACCTTCATTCTCCAAGAACCCTATAAAATCCTCTTTCCCAAAGTTGCCGAGTTTTTCAGAAATGTCAAGGTTAAGCGCAATGGTACCGTTCTCAAATCAAGGGTCAGCGGTATCAAAATCAAACTTACTAAAACTTCTGTTTCTCAACTTCTTCGAATGCCGATTGTAGATGAAGAAGATCATCTAGTGCCTACTGAGTCTGACAGAACATGTCTGTTCTGTGGCATTTATCCTGAGGAACAATACATCAAACGGTCTCAGATGAATCCTGAGGGAAAATTACTGGTGGATATTATAGGGAATGTACTTCTTTGTAAAACTCATTCCATCAGAGATATTTCACTCACATTCTTTGATATAATGCAAGTCATAGTCTGTAGGAAGAAATTCCAATTCGGTATGATGATCTTGGATAAGATCAGAGACAGCATTGAAACTCCTAATTATGCCATAATTATTTCTTCGCTCCTCCATGAAATCAACTCAGAGGTCTTCAGTTTTTCTAAAGGGACTATACTTCACCACATGAAGAAAATCTCTATATCTTCCATTCATAGGTGGGAATTGAAACTATAGAATCCCACTCAGACAGCCAAGGCTCCAGAGATTCAAGTCACAGAGGTCAGGACCCCATCTCCCTCTCCACATCAGATTGCCAGCTCCTCTTGTGCATCTATTGAGGGTGAGTGTGCTCTTTTTGTCCCAGCAAGGATTCCTACACCTCCAGCAGTACCTCCTCCACCTCCTCAGACTCCAGAAGGAACACCATCTGAATAGCAACTTCAAGAAGCACTCCTCTTCACAGAAGCTGCTATCAGTGAGATGATAGAAGAATTGACTGCAAATGATCTTCCTCCTCCTCTCTCTCCAAAGGAAACCACAACTAAAATACCATCAGAGTCTCCAGTACAATCTCCATCACATGCTCCTTCTCCAACAAAGTCTCCTGCTGCACACCAAGAGCAGGTTGAAACAATCTTCATCTCTGATGAGCAATCTCCTAAGCCACTTGAAGCTCCTTTAAGAAAACTGGACTTCTCCATATCCTCAGTCACTGATGAAGGGGATGACCTGATTCACACAATTAGAGCAAAGAGCACAATCTCCATTACAGAAATAGCTCCATGGAATTCTCCTCCTCCAGTTCCCTCTACTAGTTCTCCTCCAACTGCTGCTCCTACCACTGATTTGGTGACTCAAGTTATCCTTCTGCTTCAAGAACAGATATCCTACTTTGATGCTTCCCTCAAGGCTGTTGCTGATAAATTCACTGCTCTAGAGCTTGAGATGAGCCGGGGATTTGCTGAAATTCAGCACAACACTGATAAGCTGAGACACCTCTTTCAAATTGGTGGAAAGGCTCTAGATCACACTATTACTAGTGTTAGTCAAGTTATGGAGCAAGGTGTGACTCTGGCTAACAATCAGATTGAAATGGATAAATGAGCTGAAATTACAAAGATGAAGATCTGTGAAGAGGTTGGTACTTTCAAAGAAGATGCAATCTCTAAGCTATCTATTGAAGTCAGAAATGAGGAGAATTTGGTGAAAGAATATTTAGAAAAATCAGATGCTCTCCAGAAAGAACTTTGGGAAGCCAAAATGAAAGAGATCCATGATGATGTCTTAGCACAAATTCAGAGTGTCAAATTTCATACATATGACACTGATTTCTGGATGTACAATCAAATCCTTCATGAATTTGCTGCTGATCCAAATATCGTTCCTCATCATCTCAACCCACTAGCTGCTACTGCTCCTGCTCCTACTCTGCAACCTACTTTCTCTCCCAGACCTGAAGGCTAGGAAGGCCCTCCTCCAGACTCTTATACTAAAATCTGGGAGGATGACCCTGCAGATATCTTCTTCCAAGCTCCACCTGAGATTCAGACTTCTAAGAAGAAAAGAAAATATGGTGAGGGTGCCTCTGCTAGCAGGTCTATCCCAGTTCCAGATTTAGAAAAGAGGAAGACTTCAGAATTTGCAGAGATCTGGTCTCCTACCTCTAAGTCCCACATTTTGGATACTCTCAGACTTATTATGGACTTTCATGAAAGCAGGAATATTCATTACAGCTCCCAGGAATGGGAATTATATGAGAAGTCTATGACCAAGAGGAGACTATATGACAGAGAATTTGGAAGAAATAACCCTGCTGCTCCTCCAAGACCTCCTAAGTACTACCCCAAGCCCTACAGCTACCAGAGGAGACAACAAGAGAAGCAAGACAGGCAGCACCACCAAGCCTAAGCTATCAGGACAAGTGAAGATGTGGAAATGATCTTGTTGTAGAAATGATACTTTGAAATTCACATTTATATAATTCTAAGTTTTGATCATATAATCTTATTTCTAGTATTATGCTTGCTTACACTGATTTATCTATTTAGAACTCTTTATGTCTATAATTCACCTTAGTGTAAAGGGTTTTGACTTCTACAAATAGGGAGAGATTGTTGGGTATGTTGAAATTTGTGAAGTGGAAGTGGGTGACGGGACAGGCCGCGCGGCCTGTGGCGGACAGCCTTGGCGGACTGGGCGGACTGGGCGGACTGGGCGGACTGGGCGGACTGAGGTTTGCGGCCTGGTGAAAAGTCTGGTGGAAGCCGGCTGTGTTCTGAGCGGGTTGTTACATGGAGTCCGCGGTTTGGTGCGGCCTGGTATCTGCGGATAGAGAGGCTTGCGGACTGGTGCTTTGCTCAGTGGTCGCGGGTGCAAGCTTGTGCTGAAAGGCGGGTTGGCTCTTGTCCGCGGGAAGTCTTGCGGACTGGTGTGTCCGCGGTTTGGGCTGTTGCGGACTAAGCTTAGAGCTTGGCTGAGGCCTTGTCAAGCTCTGGTGGCACAGCAGGGAGTTGCTGTGGAGATCGTTGTGGCGGACTGGTGTTTGGATTCCGGGAGGTAGCTGCTGTGTTGGACAAGTGCGAGGAGCTCGCGGACTGGTTGCGGTCTGTGCTAGGGTGTTTGGCGGACGGGACTTTGTGTCCGCCATGCTCGCACTGGCCCTTGTTGGTTTTGGACTTGGTCACACATTGTGCCAAGTTCATGGTGTCCGCCGTATCCGCCAAGTCCGCTGTGACCGGGCGGACTGTTGCTGTTTGCCTTTGGTCGTGGACTTGTGGCGGATTGAGGTGTGAGTCTTGCGGACTGCCTCGGGTTGGTGCGGACAGCCATTGAAGGGGGTTTGTTGTCCTGAAGCAGTTGGAGCTTTGCGGGCTGGTGCCTTGTCCGCTTAGCTTGGGCGGACTGGAGAGGGTTCGTCAATGGTTGCCTTGCTCCTGGCGGTCTCCTTGGTATCCGGCTAAGTCCATGCGGACTCAGCGGACGGTGGTTATATTCGCGCGGACTGAGGGTGGTGTCGCTATCTCTTGGGCGGTGACCACACTCCTCACCTTGCCTATAAATAGGACCCCCCCTGGCACATCTACAGTAACCTAAGTAACTTGAGTGAACAGTAAGTTGGGGTGTGCGAAGTGCTGCGGTCTGTGTTTGTCAGTCCGCGCGGATTGTTTTCAGGCTGACGGTTTGCTGTGTGCAGGTCGCGCGGATAACTTCAAGGAGCCAGGAGTTTGGCTGTGACTTCGGTCAGTGCTTGGAAGTGTGCGGTCTCTGCGGACTCAGCAGGAGGTCGCTCTGCGGCTTGTCAGTTCTGTTTCATCTTTGCCAGCTTCAATAACCTGTCCGCCGGTTTCAGGCGGGTAGGGGAGTTCCTCAGTTCGGGTTCAGCAGGAGGCGAATAACGGTCTGTCCGCGCGGCCTCGCGGCTTCGGCGGACTCCGTGGTATTCGGCGGTTTGCAGCATAGCTTGGGCGAGCTCAGCGGTCTCGGGGGTCTCGGCGACCTCGCGGTCTCGGCGGACTGGAGTGCTGTCCGCCCGGCTTGTTTTTGGTGTCTTTCTGTTTCTAGCTGTAATACTAGCGAAATCATGTCTCGCTATGTATGCCTCGGATTGTAAAGAAGTGAATGCATAATAAGACCTTCTTGTGCTTCCATTGTTTTGTTGGGTGCAACCTCTAGTCCTTGGGTTTTCCGCAGGTTCAGCGTGCGAACTGGGTAGTTCCGAAGATATTAATTTGGTGTTTGGGCTATCTTGCTGACCACGTTGAGAAAATTTAACATGGTATCAGAGCGAGGTTTCTGAGGTTGCGGAGGTTCAGTTGCGTGAGCGGAGGTCAACCAGCGTTGTTACTCAGGGATTGAGTGGTGTTCAACCTGTGTTATTGCTCGGAGCTGCTGAAGGGTACCAACAGGTGATTGCAATGGAAGGAAGCTTAGCAAGAGGTCTGGGCATTGAACTCTTAACGCCGACTAACTACAAGAAGTGGAAGTCGTGCATGAAGAGTTATCTTCTAGCCGAGGAGCTGTGGGAAGTTGTCGGTGGAGACGACAGACAGGAAGTTACTGCTGCTTTCGGTACTGCTGAACAGGTGAGGCTCTGGAGAAGAACTAATGCTAAGGCAGAGTTCATTCTGAAGAGAGCTGTCTCTCCGGAACTGTTTGATCACATCATTGGGTGTGAGTCGGCTGCTGATATTTGGACAACCATTGATGAGTTGTTCAATAGGAAGAATGTGGCGCGACTTCAGTTCCTGGAGAATGAGTTGGCCAGGGCAACTCAGGGAGACCTTTCCATCTCCAAGTACTTCTTAAAGATGAAGAGCTTGTGTGCTGAGCTGTCGGCACTGGATCCTGATGAGCCTATCTCTGAGGCAAAGATGAAAAGGCATATTATCCGCGGCTTGCGGAAGGAGTATGTGGCCTTTGTTACATCTGTTCAAGGGTGGGCTACTCAGCCGTCTCTGCTGGAGCTGGAGAATCTGCTTGCCTCGCAGGAGAGCTTAGCAAGGCAGATGGCTGGAGTGAATCTGAATCAGGAAGGCAGCGAGGCTCTCTTCTCAGGCAAGAAGAAGGGATGGGAAGGGAAGAAGAAGAAGAAGGTGCAGGCTGCTGGTGAAAATGAGACTTCAACTTCGTATCCGCCGGAGAGGAGCAATGCTCCTAAGGACTGGAAGAAGAATCTGAAGTGCTACCGGTGTCATCAGCGAGGGCACTTCAAGCGGGACTGCAAGGTCAAACTGCAGCCTGGGCATGCTGCGGGAAAGGAGGAAGCCTGCTCGCGAAGTGAAGAAGCAGAATGGGGAGGAGCTTTCATGACGGGCACTTGTGTCCGGGCCTTATCTGTTGAGGACTTCAACAGCGAGTGGATCGTCGACTCCGGGTGTGGTCATCACCTCACCGGAGACAAGTCGAAGTTCACCTCCATGCAGGCTTACTCAGGTAATGAAGCTATTATCACTGCTGATAATACTGTTTATGCAGTAGAGAAGGAGGGGGTCGTGTCTGTGGGTAGTGATCAGGGGCCACTCACGTTAAGGAGTGTGTATCACGTGTCGGGCATGAAGAAGAACCTCTTATCAGTGACCAACACGGTGGACGCTGGGTATCACGTTCTGTTTGGGCCAACAGACGTGAGGTTCCTTCGCAACGTATCAGCGGTAAAGGCTGATGTTGCTCATGTTGGGAGGAGGGTGAAGAACTTGTTTGTTCTTTCCACCAGTGCCTATATTGATAGGATGAGGGTCAATGATAGTGCGGCTATCTGGCATGAGAGGCTGGGGCATGTTGGCATGGACAAGCTGAAGGCAATGGCTAGTAGAAGTCTGGTGAGGGGGTTGCCGATGTTGTCCTCCTTTGGTGATGGGCATGTTTGTGCGGGCTGTCAATACGGTAAGGCACATCGCCTTCCGTTTGATAAATCTCAAACAAGGAGCAAGAAACCATTGGAGTGTATTCATGGCGACCTGATGGGACCGACTGTTACTGCCAGCCTTGGTGGAAGCAGATACATGCTTGTCTTGGTTTATGACTACTCAAGGTATACTTGGGTGTACTTCTTAAAGGAGAAGTCGGAAGCCTTCCGTTTGTTCGTGGAGTTCAAGGAGTTGGTAGAAGGCCGGCTTGGCTTGCGGGTTAAGAAGTTTAGAACTGATAACGGAGGAGAATTTGTTTCCTCCGAGTTTTCTAACTTCTGCAGGAAGCACGGGATCCAACGAGAGCTTACTTGTGCTCACACTCCACAACAAAATGGGGTAGCGGAGCGGAAGATCCGTCATTTGACGGAAACCTGCAAATGCTGGCTGCATGCGAAAGATATCCCGAGGTCCTTTTGGGCGGAGGGAATGTCTTGTGCTGCTTATGTTATCAACCGGATGCCACTCAGCCCTATCAACATGAAGACTCCTATAGAGCTGTTGCTGAAGGAGAAGCCGAGTGTTGGACACCTTCGGGTGTTCGGTTCAACTTGCTACGTGCATGTCCCGGATGCTTCATGGACAAAGCTGGATGCGAAGGCAAGGAAACTTGTCTTTGTTGGCTACGATGAACGGAAGAAGGGATGGAAATGCATGGACCCTGTGACGAAGAAGTTCGTGGTATCAAGAGACGTAGTCTTTGACGAGCTGACGTCATATGGAGGTGGCTCGGTGGAGCTTACCGGAAGTAGCAAGGTTGAGGAAGCACCGGTGGAGGCTGCTGAAGGCTTGGAAGAGGAGCTTGCTGTTTCTCCAGCAGCTCCTGTTGCTTCGAACTCCGAGGCTGAGCCTTCTGGTTCAGGAAACAGGGGGAGCACTGCTCAATGCTTGCCCCAGGTAGGAGTGGAGCCTGAAGAAGCAACGGAAGCCGTGAGCAAGGAGCCGTGTCTTCGGAGATCGAAGAGGGTGGTTAAGCCACCGGCTCGGTACTGTGATGGGAATGCAGTGAGCTTTGTCTCCTGCTTCTTTGCAGGTCCTCTGGATGAGCGAGAGCCTGCAAACTTCAACGAGGCCACTGGAGTGAAGGAGTGGGATGATGCCATGAAGGAAGAGATTAATGCTCTGAAGAAGAATGAAACCTGGGACCTTGTGCCCAAGGTTGATGGCGTTACTCCGGTTACTTGCAAGTGGGTGTATAAGTTGAAGAAGAAGGCTGATGGGAGCATTGATCGGTTCAAGGCTCGCCTGGTCGCAAGAGGATTCTCACAACAGTATGGAGAAGACTATGAGGAGACATTCAGTCCAGTTGCGAAGATGACATCTGTAAGAGTGGTGATCGCCTTGGCTGCTAGCAAGGGATGGAGGTTGTGGCAACTTGATGTGAAGAATGCTTTTATTTACGAAGAGATTAACAAGGACATCTTCATGGATCAGCCGCTTGGTTTTGTCTCTGAAAAGCATCCGGACTATGTCTGCAAACTCAGGAAGGCTCTCTATGGGTTGAAGCAAGCTCCTCGAGCGTGGTATGGGAAGATTGCAGAGTACTTGCAATTCTGTGGATACCTGGCTTCTAACTCGGACTCAAGCTTGTTCGTCAAGAAGAAGGGAGAGCTAAGAGTCTTGGTCCTGCTATATGTGGATGATATGATCATCACAGGGAACTCGGAGGAGGAAGTAGCAAGGCTCAGGGGAGAGCTTGCTATACGCTTCGAGATGAAAGACTTGGGAGAGTTGCATCACTTTCTTGGTCTGGAAGTGGAGAGGAAGGAGTGTGGGGTTCTCATTAGCCAGAAAGGGTATGCTAATCGCATTGTGAAGCGGTTTGGCATGGGCGAAGGGAAGAAGTGCTCTACTCCACTGGAACCTGGGCTAAAGCTTCGACGGGATGAGGGAAGGGTTCTTCATGATCCCTTGGTGTTCAGGGCTCTTGTTGGGAGCTTGATTTACCTGACGATTACTAGGCCGGATATCGCTTATGCTGTTGGCCGAGTAAGTCGGTATATGGCTGAACCAAGCCAATCTCATCTAGTGGCGGCGAAGGGAATTCTGAAGTATATCAAGGTGACTTCTGAGATGGGACTCCTCTATGGAAGGGATGCGGAGTTTGCGTTGCTCGGGTACACGGATGCTGACTATGGCGGTGATTCGGATGATCGAAGGTCTACTTCAGGTTATGTGTTCACTTGCGGATCAGCTAGCATCTCGTGGTGTAGCAAGAAGCAGGACTCAGTGTCGGTTTCAACCACGGAGGCGGAGTATAAGGCTTCGGCCTTGGCTGCTCGGGAAGTCGTTTGGTTGAGGAGGCTTATAGAGGATGTCCATGAAGAAGTGCAAGGGCCTACTTTACTCCGGGGTGACAATGAGAGTGCTCTCAAACTGGTAAACAATCCAGTGTGTCACGCCAGGACCAAGCATATAGAGATTGATCACCACTTCATCAGGGAGAAGGTGTTGGAGGGGTCTCTACTGGTCGGGCATGTTCAGAGTGAAGATAATCTTGCTGACATCTTCACGAAGCCACTGTAGAAGGGGCCTTTTGAACGCTTGCGCAGCTTGCTGGGCTTGGTCACCACTTCTCACTTCAAGGGGGAGTGTTGAAATTTGTGAAGTGGAAGTGGGTGACGGGACAGGCCGCGCGGCCTGTGACGGACAGCCTTGGCGGACTGGGCGGACTGGGCGGACTGAGGTTTGCGGCCTGGTGAAAAGTCTGGTGGAAGCCGGCTGTGTTCTGAGCGGGTTGTTACATGGAGTCCGCGGTTTGGTGCGGCCTGGTATCTGCGGATAGAGAGGCTTGCGGACTGGTGCTTTGCTCAGTGGTCGCGGGTGCAAGCTTGTGCTGAAAGGCGGGTTGGCTCTTGTCCGCGGGAAGTCTTGCGGACTGGTGTGTCCGCGGTTTGGGCTGTTGCGGACTAAGCTTAGAGCTTGGCTGAGGCCTTGTCGAGCTCTAGTGGCACAGCAGGGAGTTGTTGTGGAGATCGTTGTGGCGGACTGGTGTTTGGAGTCCGGGAGGTAGCTGCTGTGTTGGACAAGTGCGAGGAGCTCGCGGACTGGTTGCGGTCTGTGCTAGGGTGTTTGGCGGACGGGACTTTGTGTCCGCCATGCTCGCACTGGCCCTTGTTGGTTTTGGACTTGGTCACACATTGTGCCAAGTTCATAGTGTCCGCCGTATCCGCCAAGTCCGCTGTGACCGGGCGGACTGTTGCTGTTTGCCTTTGGTCGTAGACTTGTGGCGGATTGAGGTGTGAGTCTTGCGGACTGCCTCGGGTTGGTGCGGACAGCCATTGAAGGGGGTTTGCTGTCCTGAAGCAGTTGGAGCTTTGCGGGCTGGTGCCTTGTCCGCTTAGCTTGGGCGGACTGGAGAGGGTTCGTCAATGGTTGCCTTGCTCCTGGCGGTCTCCTTGGTATCCGGCTATGTCCATGCGGACTCAGCGGACGGTGGTTGTATTCGCGCGGACTGAGGGTGGTGTCGCTATCTCTTGGGCGGTGACCACACTCCTCACCTTGCCTATAAATAGGACCCCCCTGGCACATCTACAGTAACCTAAGTAACTTGAGTGAACAGTAAGTTGGGGTGTGCGAAGTGCTACAGTCTGTGTTTGTCAGTCCGCACGGATTGTTTTCAGGCTGACGGTTTGCTGTGTGCAGGTCGCGCGGATAACTTCAAGGAGCCAGGAGTTTGGCTGTGACTTCGGTCAGTGCTTGGAAGTGTGCGGTCTCTGCGGACTCAGCAGGAGGTCGCTCTGCGGCTTGTCAGTTCTGTTTCATCTTTGCCAGCTTCAATAACCTGTCCGCCGGTTTCAGGCGGGTAGGGGAGTTCCTCAGTTCGGGTTCAGCAGGAGGCGAATAACGGTCTGTCCGCGCGGCCTCGCGGCTTCGGCGGACTCCGTGGTATTTGGCGGTTTGCAGCATAGCTTGGGCGAGCTCAGCGGTCTCGGCGGTCTCGGCGACCTCGCGGTCTCGGCGGACTGGAGTGCTGTCCGCCCGGCTTGTTTTTGGTTTCTTTCTGTTTCCAGCTGTAATACTAGCGAAATCATGTCTCGCTATGTATGCCTCGGATTGTAAAGAAGTGAATGCATAATAAGACCTTCTTGTGCTTCCATTGTTTTGTTGGGTGCAACCTCTAGTCCTTGGGTTTTCCGCAGGTTCAGCGTGCGAACTGGGTAGTTCCGAAGATATTAATTTGGTGTTTGGGCTATCTTGCTGACCACGTTGAGAAAATTTAACAGGGTATTGTATCCACATTAACCCAGATTTGATGAAGTCACCCTTGAACTAAGATGAATTAAGTTGTATTTGATGCTTTGGTTGAGTTATGTGTTTACAGGATTCTAATGCCAAGTGTAGACCAATGCCAGTCGACAATGGGTCACCAAACGCAGGTCCATACAATGTAATCTCTCATTATGTGATCCAAGGTGTTGACTCATGTGTAGTCTCTCTATTGGGATACACTTCTTATTCAAGCACTAGGACTAATTGGAAAAGAATTGATGCTGGTTTCACCAAAGCAGAAGAGATTTGTGTTTAGAGAATTTCACCAAGTAATTTACTCGAGTAGATCCCTACCTACTCGAGTGAAATACCTAGTCTATACTCGAGTAAGAGTCTTTGCACTAGAGTAAGAAAGTTTCCTCTCGTGTAGCTAAGTTAACTACTCGAGTAGATTCCCTCTCATTCTCGAGTTAACATAATTTCTTCACTAAACATTTTCTAAGTAAAATACTCGAGTAGCCATATAGATACTCGAGTAGTTCATACCTTCTGTCTCGAGTAGTTAAGTCATGTACTCGAGTAGTTCATCTACTACTCGAGTATTCTACAGTTTATACTCGAGTAACCAGAATTTCTTCCATCAAAATTTCTCTAAGTCAATTACTCGAGTAGCTATTTCCATATACTCGAGTAGTTCTTATCGTCTCGAGTAGTTCAGCTTCACTACTCGAGTAGCCCAAAATTCTAGTTCAGAAAATATTTTAACTCCCTGACTCGAGTAGTTCCTCTATCTCTCGATTAGTTCATCCCTTATTACTCGAGTAGTATTTCTTGTACTCGAGTAGTCCAACTCCACTACCCGTGTAATTGCTTAAGCACTCGAGCACGTCATTTTGATACTCGAGTAGCTGGTTATCATTTCCAATTTTTCTTCAAGTATATACCCGAGTAGTTATCTTCAGCTTACTCGAGTAGTTTTCTATAGTACTCGAGTAGTCATCTTCAGCCCTCTTGAGTAGTTCTATAAAGTACTGAGTAGTCATTTCTTCACTCGAGTATGTCACTTCAGCTTTCTGAAAATTTCGTTAACTCCAGATTGACAGATTTCTTAATGAGCTTTGATGTGATTGGTCCACATGTACCTCTTTATGAATTAATTATGACTATTATTGAGAATCCTATATAAGGTCTTGTCAAACCGACAAACCCTAAGAAGAAGATTAATCAGAAGTTTTTTCAGCCGATTAATTTCTAAGTTCTTTGTTCCTCTCTCTCTCTCCAAGAAGCGAAAGTCGCCGCCGCTGATTCTTATCTGGTTAGGGTTTTCGATATCAGAGGATTCAGATTAAGAAGGTTTTACAGATCGAGATTTCCGCACAACTCTTCATCTTCTATTCGATCGTGTGAAGCCAAGAAGATCCAGATCTGATTTTGCCGAGATTTTCTTCACCTCTCTAATAAAGCCGCAAAGTCTAGAAGAGGACGATCCAAGCCGATAGTTTGTAGATCTCATAAAGATTCATTATTTGTATTTTAATAGACATTTTATTTCATTCTTGTAGGAGAAGTTTTCTCCGAGTGTAGGAGCATTTGACTCTGAGATTGTAGGAAGTTTTATCTTCTAAGTGTAGATCTGCTTTGTAGATCGAGATTGTAGGAACGTTGTTTCGAGGAGTAGGATTGCTTTTCAATCCGAGATAGTGGAGTAGCCAAGTCTAGTGTATTGCTAGATCGGTGAGGGAAAGTGGATATACCCAAGATTAGGGAACCACTATAAATCTTGCTTCGTCTGTGATTGTTTGTTAGATAGTTCTGTGCATAGATCAAATTTTTTATTCCGCAAAAAGACACACATCTCACCTATTCACCCCCCTCTAGGTGATTTAGGCAGACAACTATTAACTTTCAACATGGGTCTCCTGCACTCCACTACGGGCATAAACCTGACCCATCTTTGTCGGATTGAAATATGTGATTCTTGTGTTCGACGACAACGGAACTCTCAGTTGTATCACCTGTGGTGAAAAATTCTTCCAGCACCAGTCCACCCTCACCAACCAAAAAATCTTCTTGACCACTATTTATATGGAGGGATCGATGCTTCATTAGGTATGTTGGATGCGCCAATAGGTCCCTGGTTTCCCATGGACAACACTGATGGAGGAACTCCTCCGTCATAATGACACTTTGTTAGGTATTGTATCCACAGTAACCTAGATTTGTGTGAAGTCACCCTTGAACTAATATGAATTAAGTATGTATTTGATGTTATCTTTTAGTTGAGTGTTTGCAGTTCATTATTGCTAAGTGTAGACCAATGTCAGTTTACAATGAGTCACTTAATACAGGACCATACAATGTAATCTCTCATTGTGTGATCCATGGTGTTGACTCATATGTAACCTCTCTATTGGGATGCACTTCATTTTCAAGTACTAAAATATGGAAGAAAAGAAGGGTTGCTGGTTTTTGAACAAAGAAGAAAAGGAATTCACTCAAAAATTTCCAAGTCCATTTTTCAAAAAGAAGAATGTTTTTCGATAGGTCTAAGTTAAATTTTTCGATAAAGTAGAACTGTTCTCGAGTAACATAAGGGATTTTCGCAAAATTCACAAAAACTTCTAAGATCTCTTTTTCGAGAAATGTCTTGTTGATTTTGCGAAAAAGCCAAGTCCGTTTTTCGAAAAAGGAATGTTTTCGAAAAATTAGATTCATTTTCCGAGAAAGAAAAGTTGTTTTCAAAAAATCAAATTTACCTTTCGAAAAATCAGTTCCATGGTTCAGAGAATTCTACGTGAAGCATTTTCTCAAAAAGGATATACCATTTTTCGAGAAATCAAGTTCTTTTCAAAAAATAAAGATTCCTTTCGAATAATGCAATTGCAGAAAATTCAAATTTCATAATTTGTCGAACGGGATTTCAAATATTAATCTGTGTTTAATATGATTGATTATCATTCCTTAAATGATTTCAGACCGTTAGTGAATATCCTATATAAATTTTTCTCAAGGATTCGCTAACACTAACAGTACAAGTAATAATTACAAAAATCAGAATCGCCGCAAGTTCTAGATCGGGAAAAGCCGAAAGCCACCATCGTCGTTCTTCTCTGTCGCTTCTTCCTCGATCCAGCGATTCAACAGAAAAACGATTCGACTGATCACAGATTCAAGTTCCTCAATCATTCATTTGATCGTGTCGGATCCTATGAGTTTCAGATCGTGTTCTCTCAAGATTTCTTCTTCAACATCTTTTCAAGAATTTCAGATTTCAAGAGGGAAGAACTTTGAAGATTTCAGATCTGGAAGTAAAATTTTTATTGTAAAATTATTTCAACTCTTGTAGGAAATTTGTCTTCGAGTTTGTAGGAAGATTATTCTTCCGAGTGTAGATCCCGTTTTGGGGGATCGAGTTTGTAGGGGTGTGTTTACTTCGAGTTGTAGGAGCGTTGCTCCGAGGTGTATGATTGTTTCAATCTGAGATATAGTATAGTAGCCAAGGCTAGTCGTGGTGCTAGATTGGTGAGGTGGAGAGTGGACAAACCCAAGATTGGGGAACCACTATAATTCTTTGTGTCGTTTGGCTTATGCTTGATTACTTTCAATGTTATACTCTCCCAAATTTTTATTCCGCAAAAGACGCAGATCTCATCTATTCACCCCCTCTAGGTGATTTAAGTAGACAACTAGATACTTTCATTTGGTATACGAGGGAGGTTATTCTAAAAAAGTTTCACACCTTGAACAGATCTACTTCTAGTTGTCGTAGAGATAATCAAGCATGTACAGATCCAATGACTCCACAAAGCTTCCGGTGTGCATAAAGGCTAACTTTCACATGTGGAAAGAAAGAGTAAAATTCTTCATGGAAGTCGTTGATCCCCACATCTTTATGATAGTGGAAGAAGGCCCCTATGTTCCCATGACAGACTCCACTATTGATCCAACCAGAAAGGTACCAAAGAAACTGATGGATCTCGACAAATGTGAGATTGCCCTTGTCTCTCTAGACAAGAAAGCTAAAAACCTCATCACAAGTGCAGTCGATGACTCAATGTTGCAGAACCTTATTTACTGCCAATCTGCCAAGGAAATGTGGCAGTCTTTGATCGTCCTGATGGAAGAGACAGAAAAAGTAAGGGATGACAGAAGATCACTTTTGAACCAGAAATATGAGGCTTTCAAGGAAGTCCCCAAGGACATAATTGTTGACACATATGAGAACTTTTTTAAAATCATCAATGACCTGAAGAACTACGGCCGGGTGTTCATAAATGGAGAACTAAACGACAAGTTCCTAAGATCCTTAACTAAGAAATGAGACAACAAAATTTATGTCATCAGGGAGTTCGGGAGACTGGCTTAAACTGACCCCCAGAACATCTTCAGAAAGCTTATATCCTATGAGCTTCAATTCAACACAAGAAAATCTAAAGAAGAGGGCAACCGATCTTCATCAAAAGAGAAGTTTGTTGCATTGAAGGCAGACAACTCAAGGAAGGCTAAAGCAGCATCTCCTGCTCTCACTCACAATGTAAGTGAAGAAGAAGACTCAAAGCCAAGCACCTCGGGTTCAGAACTATCTGATGGAGAGTTCTCTCTTCTCTCCAGCAGTTCAAGAAGTTTCTCAATAAGAAGAAATAGATGAGAGGCAATGACTCCTCTTACAGATGATCACGTCACGCTAGTGGTCATCAAAAGAAAAGTCATACAAACGACAGGTACAAATCTAAATAGAATAAACATTATTATACTGACATTGTGTGCTACTGTTGCAATAAGCCAGGTCACGTGATCGTCGACTGCCCTCATAAGAAAAAGGAGGGTGGAAGAAAAGAAGAGCACAAATCCCCCCACAGCAAAAAGAAGGAGAAGAGCTTCATAGGAAAGAAGCAGAAGACCTTCAGTGACACTGACTCATCTGAGTCAAGTTAGGATGAAGAAGCCTACTTTGGGCTCATGGCTCACTCTGACGAAGAAGAAGCTGTCCCCCAATTTCATGGGGAGGTAAATTTTAACACTATTCTTTTAGAGTCTGATGCTCCTGTTGATGATCATGAGGACTGTTCCTCTGATGATGAATCAGAACTCATGGCTCAGTATAAAGAGCTGATCAAGATCTATGACCGATGTAGAAAAGTTATTAGAACTCAGGCCAAGGAAATCAAATCCCTTAAGGCTGAGGACCTCACTCTGAGGGAGGAAGTCACAAGAATGGACTCACTTAGAAAGGAATTCGACGTCGCGGTCGAAGAATACAACAAAACACTCGAGCACCTCAACTTGAAAGTGAAAATCATCGAGAAGTTGGAAGAACAGCTTGTCGTTGAAAAGAAACTTGTTTAAAGTTTCTCCAAGCCCAAGACAGCCCTTCCATTTGTTGCTGAATTCTCTGCTCAGGCTAAAGGAGATGGCTTAGTCCATGAGGCTGATCCTAGTAAATCCTCTAGGAGGAGCAAGGCTTAAAGGAAAAATAAGGCTATTAAGAAAGCCTTAGCCAAAGAGAAAGGGAAGGCCCCTCTAGATCAAACTTCGTTTAAGAAGGTAATCTTCCCAAAAAACGAGTTTGATTTTGAGTCATCCTATTGTCATTTTACCAGGCCTACTTATGTAGAGCCTAAGTCACGGTACCAAGGATGGACCCATCCCCGAAACTATGGTGAAAGTGCATTTAAAGCACCTTATGAAGAAATTCAAATGAGAAGTTATGGTCCATATGTTCATGGCCATAACAACAAGAAGGCACCTAAGGCCAAACCTATTGTACAGAAGGAAAAGGAGGTGCATAAGCCTTGTGAGCACCATCATCATAAGGCTTCTACCTCTAATTCAGTCGCTCCTGCTACATCACATGTTCAAAAGGTCAAGCGGGAGACCTGGAGAAGATTCAATAGGTTTGACTGCTGGTACTGTGGCAAAGTTGATCACTTTGCTATGGATTGCTGGTTAAATCCCAGAAATTTTGAAACTCCTCAAGTTAAGCATACGAGGCAGATCACTCGTAGTGTTAACACACAAAGGGGGAGTATGCTAACAAGAAACCTAGGGCCCAAATCTTATTGGGTTCCTAAGGTAAAATGATCTACTATCGCTGGTATGTACAAAGGCCAACAAAACATCTATATGGTATTTGGACAGTGGATGCTTTCGGCATATGACCGAGACAAGAAACCTACTTCAAAATTATGCTCCAGTCAAAGACGGTCCAAAGGTTATCTTTGATGGTTCTGACCAGGGAATCACAAAAGGCTACGGTATAATTTCTAACGGTATAGTTTCATTCACTGATGTGGCTTATGTGAAAGGATTAAAACATAATCTGATCAGCATAAGTCGAATATGTGATCATTCGAATCTTTTCTTCTATTGAATCGTTGGATCGAGGAAGAAGCCACCAAGAAGAATAACGATGGTGGCGTGCGACGTTTCCTGATCTAGAACTTACAGCGATTCTGATTTTTGTAATTATTACTTGTACTGTTAAGGTTAGCAAATCCTTGAGTAGACTTTATATAGGATATTCACTAACGGTCTGAAATCATTTAAGGAATGATGATCAATCATATTAAACATGGATTAATATTTGAAATCTTGTTCGACGAATTATGAAATTTGAATTTTCTACAACTGCATTCTTCGAAAGGCATCTTGATTTTTCGAAAAGAACTTGATTTCTCGAAAAATGGTATACCCTTCTCGAGAAAATGCTTCACATAGAATTGTATGAACCGTGGAACTGATTTTTCGAAAGGTGAATTTGATTTTTCGAAAACAACTTTTCCTTCTCGAAAAATGAATCTTATTTTTCGAAAACAACATTCCTTTTTCGAAAAACGAACTTGGCTTTCTCTCGAAATCAACAGGGAATTTCTCGAAAAAGAGATCTTAGAAGTTTTTGAGAGTTTTTCGAAAAGTCCTTATGTTTCTCGAGAACAGTTCTACTTTCTCGAAAAATTAAACTTAGACCTTTCGAAAACCTTCTTCTTTTGAAAAATGGACTTGAAATTTTTTGAGTGAATTCCTTTTCTTCTTTGTTCAAAGACCAGCAACCCTTCTTTTCTTCCATGCTTTAGTACTTGAAAATGAAGTGCATCCCAATAGAGAGGTTACACATGAGTCAATACCATGGATCACACAATGAGGGATTACATTGCATGGTCCTGTGTTAAGTGACTTATTGTAAACTGACATTGGTCTATACTTAGCAATAATGGCCTGCAAGCACTCAACTAAAAGATAACATCAAATACATACTTAATTCATCTTAGTTCAAGGGTGACTTCACACAAATCTAGGTTATTGTGGATATAATACCCAACAATCTCTCCCTATTTGTATAAGTCAGGACTCTCTACACTAAGGTGAATTATATCAAGATAATTAAAAGAATCTACAAACAAACAAAATCATAATTATAATGATGAATGAGAAATAATATAATATCAAAATTCAAAATTATATATATAGTACACTACTAGAAAAATGACTTTTAGCCACGGTTTTTTTTGTCACGGCAAAAAACCGTGGTTAATAACAAGTATTAGCCACGACACTTGAACCGTGGCAAATACATTAGTATTTGCCACGGATGACTGAACCATGACAAAAAAATACTTTTTGCCACGGTTTGTCTATTCTGTGGCTAATAAGCTAGTATTAGCCACGGAAGCCTGAACCGTGGCAAAAAGTCCTGACATTTTTAGTCCCACACCACTAATTTCAATAAAAAGTTCGGGTTTATATAGCACAATCCGCAATGACTATTTGAATTATCTGGGCTCGCGGAATCTTTTTCGTTTGTTTTAACCCCTTTAGCCACGAAAATTTAACCGTGGGAAATAAGGAGCTTTAGCCACAGCAATGGGACCGTGGCTAATATTCGCTGAAAAGAGACCCTTTAGCCACGATTCTAAACCGTAGCTAAAATTCGTGGCTAAAACTCTTTTTGCCACGGATTCAGCGTGGCTAATACTATTAGCCATGCTCGCATTGCCCACGCCCATTTGTTGTGGGTAAACCGTGGCTAAAAAGTATTAGCCATGGTTTTTGACTTTTAGCCACGCCAATCTGCCGTGGCTAAAAGTCTATTTTTTAGTAGTGGTAAGTCCATATAAGAGTCCAGATCCACAAAATTCTATAAAGCTGATAAACACATAATCATTTGAATTGTTGCTGATGTTGTATTTCTTTCTTCTCTTGCTGTCTCTTCTGATAGCTGTAAGGTTTAGGATAGTACTTTGGAGGTTTATGAGGAGCTTTAGGATTGTTTCTGCCATATTCTCTATCATAGATCCTCCTCTTAGTCAAAGATTTTTCATACAACTCCCACTCCTGGGGAATGTAATGATCATTTCTGTCTTCGTTAAAATCTACAAACAGCATTAGAGTCTCAAGAATGAGAGACTTGGAGGTTGGGCTCCACACCTCAACAAATTCTTATGCTTTTCTTTTCTCAGCTTCTTGACTTGGAATGGTTCGGCTGGCAGAGGCACCCTCACCATATTTTCTTTTCTTTTGCATTTGCACTTCTAGAGGTATTTCTTGTGGAATCTCGGGTTGCTCATGAGTCCAGATCTAGGAGTAACTTTATGGAGGAATCTTATATTGCTCGGGTGTACAACCCCGTGTTCGGCGAGCAAGGTCACCAAGGGGCGAGTAGATCAGGCTAGGAGCAGCAGGCGAGCTCGGCATGAGCAGGGGCGAGGCTGAGCTCGGCATCCGTCGACTAGAGTTCGTCGATCGGCGACCACGAGCTCGGCATTCGCCGAGCAGGCTGCGACTCGCGCCCTCGCAGTAGAGCTCGGCAGCGGTAGGCGAGCAGTACATGCCGAGGTGGCCAGAGCTCCCAGCTCGCCTGGGCGTCAGAGGTACTTTTTACTGTTTTACCCCTGCTGGTCTGCCCTTAGCCCTTCAAAACAGCGGAACTTGGCTGTTGGCAGGCCCAGCCAAGGGTTTCCTGGTAATTTCAGGCTAGTTATTTTGGTTATTGGCAGTCCGGGTTTCAAAAACTATAAATAGGACCCAAGGGGTACCCCAGAAAGGAGGTTTTTTTTTCCGGTGCTCCTCTCCCCAAATTCTCTAAGTGCTTTCTGAGGGTACCTTAGCTCGGCTTCAGGCTAAGGAGGGGAAGCGCTCTGAGATCTTCCGGGTTTGTGGTGGGACCTCCCCGCCGAGCCCTTGGGTCTGTTTCTCCTTGTCTTGTTGTTTCCCTTGCAGGAGCGAAGTAGGTGCGAGACCACCCCTTTCCCAAAGGGCGGGTTCCACAGGAAGCCGGGTTCCGGTTTCAACATTTTGGTGCGGTGAGCATGGAGCGTGGTCAGCGCAGAAAAGTTTCCGCGAGCTCGATGACGGGACAAGGATCTGATCGGCCGAGCTCGCCGCCCCCCCCCCCCCCCCCCGCCTCTCGCAACGGTGGGAATGTTCGAAGACTTCAGAAACGAGGTGCTGAATCTGGTCAAGTTCGCACTCGGCACGCGGGCCGAGTACTCGACGCCGGCCAACCAGATCGCGGCCGCCCCCTCATTGGGAGAGGACGCTCCCGGCAGGCGAGCTGGGAAAGAAGTGGGCGAGGAAGGCAGAGGGTGCGAGCTCCCCGGGCGCGAACTCTTCCCCGGCTCGGCAGGCCGAGGTCGCTTCGGCGAGCTGGGCTCGCGAGACTCGCCAACTCGCCCAGTGGGAGGAGGGAGTCCTTTCAGCGAGCTGGTCTCTTCAGCTCCAGTTCCAGATGGGTTCAGGGAGCCCGAGATGTCCTATTACACTGGGAAGGGAGACCCGGTACAGCACGTCCAATGGTTCGAGGACGTGGTCTCCATCCGTCGGATGTCGGACGGATTCAAGTGCCGACTCTTCGTCATCACCCTCCGGGAGAAAGCGAGAGAATGGCTCCACCAGCTACCGGTCAGCTCCATCTATTGCTTCGAGGACTTGCGCCGAGGATTCATGCTGAGATTCACCACTTCGAAGAAGAGGAAGAAGGAGTCCGAGTCCCTGTTTCACATCAAGCAGGGGGTAAACGAGACGTTGGGAAGCTATGTGGACCGATTCCAGGAGGAAGTGACTCAAGTTCAGGAGATGCCAGGCCATAGTCTGATGATGGCCTTCACCCTAGGCCTGCAGCAGGGCTTCTTCCGGATGGAGCTGAAGAGAGTTCCCCCCTTCTCCTATGAGGAGTTGATGGAAAGGGCGGCGAGAGAGGTTGACGGGGAGGCGTCAAACCCGGAGTTTGCAAGGAAGTTGGCCAGGTGGGCCACAGAGGAGGAGAGGGAGTCGAAGGGAGGAAGAGGTCAGGAGGAGAGAAGAGGGGAGCCCAGGCAGAGGGAGCAGAGGCAGCTCCAAGGGCAGCAGCAGCCGGGGTGGGGGCGTCAGGAGCCCGACCGTCGGCTAGGCTGGAGGCCAGAGTGGCAGGGGCAGGGGCCACAGAGAGGGAACTTTGGAAGGGGTAATTTTCAGGGGAGGCAAGACCAATTCCACCCCCAGGGCTGGAGGCAGGGTCAGAGGCCCCGGATCCCTGATCAAGAGGAGGCCATGGCCATAGCCTTGGGAGCCAGGAGAGGAGCGTGGAGGAGAAGAAGGAGGGAGGTTAGGGTGGAGCTACCCTATTGCGACTTCCATCAGGAAGAGGGGCACGCAACAGCCACGTGCCCGGAATTCTTGGAGATGAGAGGGAACAGGGAGCGGCAGCAGCAGCAGCAGGAGGCGCGACAGGAAGTGAGGATCGAGGAGGTCCTACCTCGGGCGGAGGAAGATCGGTGTGAAGACCGGGTGGATGTGGGGACCCGAGGAGGGATCGGGATGATCCACGGGGGAGCAGGGATCGAGGCCTCCCGCAAGGCTAGTCTCCACACCGTGTACCGGCGAAGCGTCGCCTCTACATCCCAAACCCCGCCACCAGAGGAGAGGATCACCTTCTCCAGGAGTGATCTACCAGACCACGAGGATCTGTTCTGTGATGCGCTGGTCATCAAGACGGCCATCGAGAACTTCACCGTCTCACGGATCCTCGTGGACAACGGGAGTTCCGTCAACGTCGTCTTCAAAAAGGCGTTTGACGCAATGAAGGTGGAGGCGAGAAGGGTGCTGGCCTCGGATGGCCCCCTGTTCGGGTTTTCAGGAGAAAGGAAGGAGGTAGAAGGAGGAGTCGGACTCCATGTCACCTTGGGGGGGGCAGTCCCGAAACTGCAAGTTCGTCATTGTGGACGCCCCCAGCAGCTACAGCGCCATCTTTGGAAGGCCCCTGATCAGCGCCTTCCGCTGCGTCCCCTCATCTTTTCATCAATGCTTGAAGTTCAACACCGAGGGGGTCCAAGTCAGGGTTAGGGGAGACCCAAAGGTGGCGCGGGAGTGTTATGTCACTGCGGTGAACACCATCTCTTGGCAGGAGGGAGCCGAGGAGATAGGGCGAAGGATGATGGAGGTCGAAGAGGAGGCAGAGAGGGAAGAGCCGGGAGAGAAGGGCTGCGCAGAGGAGGCGGCAGGAGGGAATCTGGAGGAGGTGACCGAGGTGAGGGTCGAGGAGGAGGCGATGGAGGTAGAGGTCCCCGTTCCGGAGGAAAGGGACGCCGAAGGATGGGCAGAGCAATCCAGGCTGGAGGCAGCTGAGGAGGTGGTGGAGCTGGAGGTATTCACCCGGGGAGGGAGAATGGAGAAGGTTCGCGTCAGCGGGGGGCTGACCCCGGAAGACCAGGGCAGGATGCTGGAGTGCATCCAGAAGAACGTGGACATCTTTGCCTGGAATGCCGCGGAGATGCCGGGGGTTGACGCGGATATGGCCTGCCACCGCCTCAACTTGGACCCGGGGACACGCCCCGTTCAGCAGAAAAAGAGATCCACGGCGGACAAGCTGGCGGAGCCCATCAGGGAGGAGGTGGCGAAGCTTCTCAAAGCTGGCTTCGTGTCCGAAATTCAGTACCCCGGATGGGTCTCAAACGTTGTGATGGTCAAAAAAGGAGACGGCCGCTGGCGGTTGTGTATCGATTTTTCCCTTCTTAATAAAGCTTGTCCTAAGGACTGTTACCCTTTGCCTCGGATCGACGCGCTGGTTGATTCCGCCGTCGGCTTTTCTGTAATGAGTTTTTTAGATGCCTTTTCAGGTTACCATCAGATCAGGATGCACCCCCCGGACATCAAGGATGTCTCATTCATCATAGGGGACGACTGCTACTGCTACAAGATGATGCCGTTCGGGCTGAAGAACGCTGGGGCAACCTACCAAAAAATGATGGATAGGGTCTTCAAGGAACAGAGGGGGAGGAACTTGGAGGTATATGTAGATGACCTCATGATCAAGAGCCGGGATGTGGACTCCCACCTCCGGGACCTGGAGGAGACCTTCGCCACCCTGCGCAAGTACAAAATGCGGCTGAATCCCCTTAAGTGTGTTTTTGGGGCTAGCCGGGGGAAGTTCTTAGGGCATCTCCTCACCCCCACGGGGGTCGAGCCGAATCCGGATAAGGTCAAGGCCATCTTGGAGCTGGGATCCCCGCGGAATGCAAAGGAGGTCCAACGGTTGATAGGGAAGCTAGCAGGGCTAAGTCGCTTCCTTTCTCGGGCAGGGGAGAATTGATCCCCCTTCTTCAAGATGCTAAGGGGGGGTCAGAGGTTTGAATGGAGCATGGAATATGAAGAGGCCTTCCAGGCCCTCAAGGTGCAGTTGATACAGGCTCCGCTGCTCCAAGGGCCGAAGGAGGGGGAGGACCTGTTCTTGTATCTGGGGGTCAGGGCGGAGGCCTTGAGCTCGGTCCTAGTTCAAGAAGAGGGGAAGAGACAGCTCCCAGTCTATTATGTGAGCCGGGTCTTGAGGAAGGCCGAGCTCCGGTATCCGATCTTGGAGAAGCTTGCGTTCGCCCTAATCATCTCGGCTCGGAGGCTGCGACCCTACTTCCAGGCACACTCAATCCGAGTGGTGACCGACCATCCCCTCCGCAACATCTTTGAGGGGGTGGAGCATTCAGGCAGATTGACTAAGTGGTCGGTGGAGATGAGCGAGTTCGACGTCTTCTTCGTTCCGCGGCTCTCGATCAAAGCCCAGGCGATGACCGACTTTCTTGCTGACTATGTGGTTGAAGTGGCGGAAGAAGAACTCACTCGCCCGGCTCCTTGGAAGGTGAGAGTGGATGGAGCATCGGGAAGGCATTCCTTAGGAGTAGGAGTGATCCTAGAAAGCCCTCAAGGGACCCGGATCGAGCAGACGGTGGTGGTGCACTTTCCCATTACCAACAACCAGGCCGAGTACGAGGCCGTGATAGCGGGGCTTCACCTGGCCAGGGAGCTTGGAGTGTCAGATGTGGAGGTCCTCACAGACTCCATGGTAGTAGCCTCCCAAATCAACGGGGAGTTCGAGGCAAGGGAGCCCACCCTGCGTTCATACTTGGCCAAAGTAAAGGGGATCATTGGAACTTTCCAAACTTTCGCCATCCGACATGTGCCCAGGGAAGACAATGAACAGGCCGATTAGTTGGCTAAGCATGGTCCCCAGGTGGGGGGCACCATCACCGACCTGTTTCGCCCCTCCATCGAAGAAGGGGAGCTCATGGAGATCGATTAGCAAGCTTCATGGATGGATCCAGTGGTGGTTTTTCTCTCCACAGGGGAGTATCCGGAGGGGGTAGACAAGAAGAAGCTGAGGCACAAGTCAGCATACTACCTCCTCCAGGACGGGCAGCTGTACAGAAAGACCCTCTCAGGGATGCTGGCCCGTTGCGTAACCGAGGGTGAAGTGCGAAGGATCTTGGAGGAGGTCCACTCCGGGGAATGTGGAAGTCACTCCGGGAGTCGGACCCTAGAAGGGAGGATAGTCAGGCAAGGTTATTTCTGGCCCACCCTGGGCCGGGACGCTGCAGAATTCGCAAGGAGATGTCACAAGTGCCAACTGTTTGCCCCTCTCCAGCTGCAGCCGGCCCAACGGCTCCGTAGTATCACGGCCCCATGGCCCTTCACAATCTGGGGAATGGATCTGGTTGGGCCGTTTCCCCAAGCCAGCGGCCAGAGAAGGTTCCTCCTAGTGATGATTGACTACTTCTCAAAGTGGATGGAGGTGAAAGCATTGGCCAAGGTGACCTCCCAGGTGATCAGGAATTTTGTATGGGGGGAGATCATCTGTCGCCATGGGCTGCCCCAGGCCATCGTCACAGACAATGGGCCCCAGTTCGCCAGTGCCGAGTTCACCAGCTTTTGCGAACAGCTTGGGATCGATCTCAAGTTCGCCTCGGTCCATCACCCCAGGAGTAACGGGCAAGTGGAGGCCGCAAACAAGATCATCGTCAACCTCCTCAAGAAAAAGGTGGAGAACCTGAAAGGGAGCTGGGTGGAGCAGCTTCCCGCGGTCCTTTGGGCCCTGAGGACCACCCCCAACACAGCTACAGGAGAGACCCCCTTCAAACTCTCCTACGGGTGCGAGGCAGTGCTCCCCATTGAATTCGAAGTCCAAACTCCGCGAGTCGTGGCAGCAAAGGAAGACCGTGAGGAATGGCAGGCAGAGAATGACGAGGAACTGAGGCTCTCCCCTGACATGATAGAAGAAGTAAGAGACCTTTCCGTCATCCGACAAGAGGAGGTAAAAAGGAGAATGGCCAAGTACTTTGACAAGCATGTCAGGGTCAAGCAGTTCGTGGAGGGGGACTTGGTGCTGAAGAAAGTAGATGCAGCGGGGAGGTCAGCATCCGTGGGAAAGCTCAATCCCAGCTGGGAGGGACCGTTCATTGTAAAGGTAGCCTTGGGGTCGGGGGGCTATCGACTCCAGAATGTAGAAGGCGAGACCCTGAGTCTCACCTGGAGTGGTGACGACCTCAAACGCTTTTTTCCCTGAAACATGTAAGCGACACTTTGATTATAATAAATTCCTTCAAGCTCTCTGATATCGTTGTAATTGGCCTGCATGGTGGAATGTGATGTATTATGGACCCCGAGCAGATCCCGCTGTCAGGCTCTCACCTAGCTGGCAGGGCTGGAAGTCACTCGGTGTCATCCTTGGCCTCGAGCAGATCCCGCTGTCAGGCTCCCACCTAGATGGCAGGGCTGGAAGTCACTCGATGGTAGTAGTAATGGACCCCGAGCAGATCCCGCTGTCAGGCTCTCACCTAGCTGGCAGGGCTGGAAGTCACTCGGTGTCATCCTCGGCCTCGAGCAGATCCCGCTGTCAGGCTCTCACCTAGCTGATAGGGCTGGAAGTCACTCGATGGTAGTAGTAATGGACCCCGAGCAGATCCCGCTGTCAGGCTCTCACCTAGCTGGCAGGGCTGGAAGTCACTCTGTGTCATCCTTGGCCTCGAGCAGATCCCGCTGTCAGGCTCTCACCTAGCTGACAGGGCTGGAAGTCACTCGATGGTAGTAGTAATGGACCCCGAGCAGATCCCGCTGTCAGGCTCTCACCTAGCTGGCAGGGCTGGAAGTCACTCGGTGTCATCCTTGGCCTCGAGCAGATCCCGCTGTCAGGCTCCCACCTAGCTGGCAGGGCTGGAAGTCACTCGATGGTAGTAGTAATGGACCCCGAGCAGATCCCGCTGTCAGGCTCTCACCTAGCTGGCAGGGCTGGAAGTCACTCGGTGTTATCCTCGGCCTCGAGCAGATCCCGTTGTCAGGCTCTCACCTAGTTGGCAGGGCTGGAAGTCACTCGACGGTGGTATTAGTGGACCCCGAGCAGATCCCGTTGTCAGGCTCCCCTAGCTGGCAGAGCCGGAGGTCACTCGATGGTGCCGGCCTTGAAGTCGTTGGGAGCAGGCCAAGGTCTGTGGCAGGGAGCAAGGGGGAAGGGTCCTGTCAGGGCGAGCTCGGGCTCGGCAAACTCAGCTCGGCGTAATCCAGAAGGCCAGCCGGACTGGAGGGCTCGGCATAGGCGAGTTCGGGCTCATCATTTCGGGCTCGGCATGGGAAAGCAGGCCGCGAGCCCGGGCCTCGCCAAAGACAAGCCAGACCGGGGCGCCTCGCACCCCAGGCCCATCACACTTCGAAAAATTTCTTCGATGGGCACAACCTGGGTGGCTCGCGTGCGAGTAAAGGTAGGCGGATAGAAGGCAGAAGGCCGCGCACGAGTAGTAATGGCGTAATAAGGGCGGAGAGTAACTCGCCGCGAAATCATTTGGGGCTCGGCGAACACTCCAAACACGCTTCGCTCGCGTGCGCGCTCTCATGATCACTCTACTCGCGGAACCGATCTCTGCGAGGTCGCGGGAGGAAGCACTCACATACATTTATAACAACAGGCATAAAAAAGAACACCGGTATGATCAAAACACTTTCATTTATTATTCACAAAAGTACAGGGAGCTCGCCACAGCGAGTAGTCAAAAAAGAAAAAAGAAGAAAAATACAAGGCTGTCAGCTGGCCTCGCCCCCTCCGCCGGACTGGTCCTCGCCGTCGCCCAAGTGATCCTGGAGGCTCTTCCCGAACATTGCGTCCAGACTATCTTCCTTCTCGCTAGGCGGCGTCGCCGGAAACAGACTCGGCATCAGGTCCCGAGCGGAGATCTCCCCGCATCCTTCCACCAGCACCCCGGAGTCCTTCATCATCGCGAGGGTGCACTCGGCGGTCTGGATGGAGTTGATCCGCAGTCTCTCGACGAGGTCCGCCTCGCCGAAGATGCGCGGGCTCTTGTAGGGGAGTGTGGGATCGATGTCGTGCCCCGGGAAGAAGATCTCCGCCTGGCGACGCACCTCGCCGAGAAGGTGTTGGTTCTCCCCCTTCAGCTTCGCGTTCGCGCTCTCCAACTCGCCAAGGCGTGCGCGCAGTCGGACGATCTCCTCCCCTCGCTCGATGTCGCGAGCCTGGAGCTCCCCAGTAGCATCAGCATCCGCGGCCAGCTGCGCGCGCAGGCGGCCGTTCTCCTCCCCCAGCTCAGTGTTGCGAGCCTGGAGCTCGCCCGCCGCCTTGGCATCCTGGAAAAAAGCTCACTTAGCAGCAGCACAAAGCTTTCCAAGTAAAAGAGAGTGGTGCGTGACGCTTACCAGCCCGCCAGCAGTCTGGGCGAGAAGACTATCCACGATGCCGAGCCGCCTCGCCTGATCGGCAACCTGCTCCTTGGCGAGGTCACGGGCTTGCTCGGCCTTTTCGAGCGGGTGACTGAGGGCGAAGCTGCGGCGCGCCAGCATGTGGTGCAGCTCCAAAGTCCGCAGGTGGGACTGCAGCCCCTCATGGCCGAGCTGCCGGAGGGTCGCCCTCTTGTAGGCCTCGGCATCCTCCCGACCATAAAGGCCGAAGCCGAGGGCGTAGGCGTGACCGGTGGCGGGCTCGCGGTCGTGCCAGGACGGGTGCAGAGTGGAGACGGAGACTCGATGAGCGAGCTCGTCCCACTGCAGCATGGGCTCGCCCGCGGAATCCTTCCAGCGCGCGCCGAAGTTGAAGAGGGGGTGCTGCTTCGGCGGCGCGCGCTCGCGGGCAGCCCTCTTCGCCGAGGGAGGAGGGGAGATCGCAGCCGAGGAAGAGGGGTCCTTGCCACCCTTTCGGCCCTTGCTGGTCGTCTCCTTCAGCGGGCTCCCCGGGGATGCGTCGGGAGGAGTCTCCGACGAGCTGATATACTTGGGACTGGACTGATGTTGTTGTTGCCCCGCGAAGCTAGCAGAGCTCTCCGCATCTTTTTCATCTGACAGGGGCCGGATGGCGGGTTCGACCCCGCGTCCTCAGAACGCCTCTTGCCGGAAGAGGGCTGCGAGAGGGCCGCCTCGTCTCGACAGGCCGCTGCCGCCGCCCTCTCGCGAGCAAGAGGGTCAGCATCAACCCCGGGTCCGCAAAAGGCGGGTTCGCGGGGATTATTCGCTCCCCTGCAGGGAAATACTTGAAACGGTTAGAAAATTCAGATATGATGATGTGCCGAGCTCGTAAGTAGGCGAGCTCGGCAAGATAAGGAGAACATACCTTCGCCAGGCAGAACCGGGGGGAGCGCGTCGAGGCCCCTCCGCAGGAAGGCGACCTCGAAATCTTTGTGGAGGAAGAATTTGTGGAGCTCGGCGTCGTTGCCGGACACGGCCGGCGGGCGGTACACCTCCTCGCCTTTCTGTTGCGGCGAGTAGGGGATGTTGCCGAGATCGCCCTTGATGAAGGCGATCTTGGTCATCCAGGTGTGGTGCTTGTTCGCGATCTCGCGAACTTTGATAAAGGAGCCGCCGAAGTACGCGACCCCGTACGTCGTCGCCTTATAGGAAAAGAGTTTCCTGAACACTATCAGGTTGAACTCGATCCTCTCCCGCCGAAGGTAGCTCGCGAACGCCACCATCATGGCGATGGCGTTTGAGTTTAGCTGCGCGGGGACGGCCCCGTAGTATTTCAGGATCTGCCGGATCTCCGGCCACAAGTGAAGCCGCAGCCCCACCTCGAAGTGCGAGATGGGGAAGGCGAGCTCGTCCTTATAGAACGTGTTGATGGCCTCGCCCGGTCCCGGCCTGCGCGCCTCAAAGCCTGGCGGCACATACAGGGCTATGAATTCTGCGAGCTCCTCCTCGCTGGTGTGGCCGTCGAAGAAGCAGTAATCCGCGAAATGCTGCGCGCATTTGGAGCG
Source organism: Platanthera guangdongensis (assembly GCA_039583875.1). Lineage (NCBI taxonomy): Eukaryota > Viridiplantae > Streptophyta > Magnoliopsida > Asparagales > Orchidaceae > Platanthera > Platanthera guangdongensis. The sequence continues at coordinate 180,898,278 of CM077152.1, read as the reverse complement.
GCCATCAGCATCCGGGTTAGTCTTGCCCATGATCGCAGGAAAGAAGCAAAGCGCAGCGCGAGCAGAAGGAAAAAGCAGGGAAGGGAAGCAAAGCAATAAAGACAGTACGGGGGTAGGTGAGGGGGGGCTATTTATAGGAAAAGGGATCTGAGGCAGGCTGTCACATCGGCGCATCTCGCCACCCCAGCTCGCCACCCCAGCTCGCCGACTTCCGGCGCATCCCAACTGAGGCTAAGTCAAAACATTACGGCTTTTTATTTAAATAATAATTAAAAATGTTCTAAAAATTATTCATCCCAGCAGGGGAAAGTTCGAAACAGAAAATGGGGCGCGCGAGCAGGGAGGGCACCAGGATGCGAGCGCCGGTCGGCTCGGCAGAGGAGCCCGCAAATTTATCTACCCCGGCCTCGCGATCCCCGCCCCCCAAGCTGCCGCGCGCGGAGAAGCTCGCGGATCCTTCCAGAGTTCCTTTGCGCGACCAAGAGACCGTCATCTATCTCATCCAGGAGCCGGGAAGGAGACATCAACTCGCCAGGCCGGCCGAGGCGTACCTCCTCAGTAAGGCGCGCATAGTCGCGCTGCAGCGTCTCGTTGGCTCCTTGCACCTCGCGCAGACCGCACACCAGCTTCTTGAGGAGCTTGACCTCCCTCCTCGACAGCTCGCCCTGGTCCACCTCCGGACCTAGGTAAGAGTCCAGCGAGCTCGGAGACGGGAGGGGAGAATGGTGGGCTGCCCGCGAGGACTCCTCGGCAGCCGATTGACTGGGAAGGGCTGTAAAGGCAGATGTCAGCAGAGCAAAAGTTTGTGAAACACAGAGTTGAGCGAGGCAGACCTGAAGAGCTCGGCGGCTCAAAGGAGATGCGAGGAGGGATGAACCTCAGGTCCTTCCCGCGACCTGGGCCACGAGCCCCCAGCGAGATGGGCTCGAAGCCCGGGACAGGAATGGATCCCAGGCCCCCCCGGCGGCCGCATCAATTTACCGAGGAGGGGAGCCAGGTGGTGAAGCTGGCCTCTGCGAGCTCACAGGCAGGATCCCGAAGAGGAACGGCGGATCCCGTGGATGGTTGTCCGGGGGCGAGAGTCGCGAAGTGGCGAGCGTGACCTCGCCTCGCGGCGTAGGGACCCGCGGCGCGGTGCCCCCGTCATCTGGAAGGCCTCCCTGGTCGTCGCTGACAACAACGACCTCCCTATCATTCTCCAGAATAGTTCGAGTAGAAGAGCCGGTCTCGCGAGCCAAAATGGCCCTCAGGTCGTGGAAGATGGGCTCGGCCGCCCCAGGGAACGGCTTTGTCCTTTTGGAGCTCGGCTCGACAGGGTCAATTTGAGGAACCTTTGCGGGGACCGCCGTCAGCGCGGCAACGCGAGCCGCGGAAGCCTGGCGGGCTCGATCTATGCGCTCTTGAATCTCCTTGGGAAGGGGCATCTTGGCAAGGCAGCAGGGGGAATGACAAGAGCCAGGTAGCAGAGCAGGTGCATATATATAGCCGCAGGTGGCCCCCACCAGAAGATTCCCTTCAACTCGCCAGCCGGAGCTCGCCGCACACTTCGGGTTGGATGTTTCTTTCCGAGCTTTTTTGACAAGCTCGAAAAGAGAGGGGATTGTGTACAACCTCGTGTTCGGCGAGCAAGGTCACCAAGGGGTGAGTAGATCAGGCTAGGAGCAGCAGGCGAGCTCGGCAGGAGCAGGGGCGAGGCTGAGCTCGGCATCCGTCGACCAGAGTTCGTCGATCGGCGACCACGAGCTCGGCATTCGCCGAGCAGGCTGCGACTCGCGCCCTCGCAGTAGAGCTCGGCAGCGGTAGGCGAGCAGTACATATCGAGGTGGCTAGAGCTCCCAGCTCGCCTGGGCATCATAGGTACTTTTTACTGTTTTACCCCTGCTGGTCTGCCCATAGCCCTTCAAAACAGCGGAGCTTGGCTGTTGGCAGGCCCAGCCAATGGTTTCCTGGTAATTTCAGGCCAGTTATTTTGGTTATTGGCAGTCCGGGTTTCAAAAACTATAAATAGGACCCAAGGGGTACCCCAGAAAGGAGGTTTTTTTTCCGGTGCTCCTCTCCCCAAATTCTCTAAGTGCTTTCTGAGGGTACCTTAGCTCGGCTTCAGGCTAAGGAGGGGAAGCGCTCTGAGATCTTCCGGGTTTGTGGTGGGACCTCCCCGCTGAGCCCTTGGGTCTGTTTCTCCTTGTCTTGTTGTTTCCCTTGCAGGAGCGAAGTAGGCGCGAGACCACCCCTTTCCCCAAGGGAGAGTTCCACAGGAAGTCGGGTTCCGGTTTCAACATCGGGTCTAGGGGAGAAAGTAGGCTGACAGTTATTTGGGTAAAGAAGTGTAGGTGGAGGTGCATTGAGATCAACTATAAATTCTGGAAAGATCGTGTTATGTATCCACACTGCAGTCCCAAAAGTATAAAGATTTACCTCCTTAATCTGTTTTTATACCTATGTATTGATCTCTTTCAATTGTTCATCCCACTGACTTTTTCATCTCAGGAACTTTCTTGTCTAGTAATTCTTTTACTTTGTCCTCCCACTTTCTGGCTTCTACAGATAGAGTTGCTATGGTATCTTCTTTGAATTTCCCAACTTTCTCACATATTTTGAAATTCTGTTCTGCAGTTTTCTTTTCCAATTGAATCTGACTGTTTGCCAATGTGACTGATTTTTCCATGACTTGACCAATACTAATAATGGTGTGGTCTATGACTTTTCCACTAATTTGCAACAACCTTTTGAACTCATCTGTATTATGTTGAATCTCAGCAAAACCTCTGCTCATCTCTTTCTCTAGAGTGGTGAATTTTTCAGTGACTTCATTAAGAGACTTATCAAAGTACTCTCGTTGCTTTGTAAGAATAGATTCAATTTTACCTAGAAGGGTATTATCTGGAATGATTTCAGTTGGAGGAGGTGGAGGAGGTAGAGCTGGGGTTGTCCAGATATGTTTTTCTTCAATGACAACTGAACTCTTGCCTCTATGGAAAGGTAGTATCTCATCTCCTTCCTCACATAGGATAGTGGGGATAGAGAAATCCAAACTCCTCATGGGAGGTTCTGCTGATTATGGTATAATTTCTTCTTCATCAGTTAATACAACTTCATTCTCCCACTCAATATGTGTCTGGGGCTGATAGTCTTCTGGTATCTCTTCTAGAGGATTTTCTTCAGGGGTCTCTTCAGGGATAGCTTCAGGAGACTTTGTAGTAGTCTTCTCAGGAGAGATGAATAGGGGATCATTTGAATTGAGTTCTTCTATCATTTTGGCAATGTCAGCTTCAGTAGAGGAGACTCTAACATTCACTTGAGCATCTATGAGATTTTCTTGATCAAAGGAAGAATGAATATTCATACCTGAGCCATCATCATGTGTAGAGGTGCTCTGCTCATCATCAGACTGATCTAGACCTTCTTCTTCCACTAACACATCATCATCAACAATTTTCTCAGGAATCTGAGCTGCAGGAACATCTGTCTGAACTTCAGTCTCTGGTACTGCATGAACTGAAGGAGCAGGCTCGCCCTCAACAGCTGCACTTGATGCACTAGTTGTATCAGTGTGAGGAGGAGATGAGATCCTTTCCTCATCATCAAAGATAATTCGTGGAGCTGGTGGAGCCTGGCCTGGCCTTGGAATTCTTATCTCCCATCAATTTATTGAAGCCAGTGTGACTATCTTTAGGTGGTGAACAGACACACCTTTCGACATGTGAAAGATTTCTGGGCGTACTTGATTGAGATACAAAGTGATGATCCTGGCATAATTAGATGTATTTATACTTTCCTTAATCTTGTCAAAGAGCATTTATCCCCATTGGAATTTCTTGCGACAAATTACTGTTGTCATCATGTCGAAGAAATCTGAGGAAATATATCCAATGGAGTGAGTTGTGAAGAGTAGGACTTTACTTAGAATATCAGCCATGAGCTTGCTTTCAACATTCATATTCGGTCGTCGAATGGAAGTTGTGGATTCAGGGAGAACACAGAAGGACATAGCCCTAGAGTAGTCAGGTCCTTTGAAGTAGTCTTCCTCGTCAATTAAGGGCAATTTCAGAAACTCTATTAAGGAGAAAGCCTTGATCTTGATCTTCATATTCCTGACTGTATTTTTCAATAACTTCCCACTTCTCTTAATCTTTGCATTTCTGAAGAACTCTTCGATATCTGGAATCAATATTTTGCAAGGTTGCTCATGAACGAAGGTGAGGCCAGCGGATTCAAGGAGTATAATGACGTTTCAGAAATCATCGAAAAGTTCAGCGATTCTGGTGTGAACGAACTCACTGCCGAACCCTATCTTCGCATTAGGAGCCATGGATAACAGAGAATGAGAGATTTCTGACATGTTGAATAAGAGCGATGGAGTTTTCGGGAAGAATAGCGGAACCAGAGGAACTGAATCGCCGTTCTTCGAAAGCCCTATTATTGAAATTTCGGATTTTGGATATTCTATGGACTACCCTATTTATATATATAATTAGAAATTTTGAAAACAAAGGACAGGTGTACCTGGAATGGCGGTTCAAATTCTCAAAATATTTTGGCAAACAGTTTGGGACATTTTTCGAAAAATCGACATTGTTTTTCGAAAGGTATGGAATTTTTCGAAAAGTATATAAACGTTTTTCGAGAAGTCCCATAATTTTTCGAGAAATCCAAGTGATTTTTCGAGAAGTCCAAGAAAGTTTTCGAGAAGGCTAGCAGTTTTTCGAGAAATCCACTTCTTTTCGAGAAATCCACTTCCGAGCCTGCATTTTTCTGAAAGTTTGATGAGTAAGAGTTTTATTTAGCATTTTCAGAGGGGCTGATGTTGAATCCTTCCTTGAATTAAACTAAGAACTTTTCAGGACTCCATGTTGAGCATACCAAGTTCTATCTTGAAGAGCGAGAACTTACTCTCATCCAGCGGCTTCAGAAAAATATCTGCAACTTGCCTCTCTGTGGGAACATAGTGGAGTTTGATGTCCCTATTCTCCACATACTCTCGAATGAAATGATATCTCAATTTGATATGCTTTGTCTGGCTGTGAGAAACTGGATTGTTGGCGATTGGTATAGCATTGAAGGAATCACAAAACATAGGAATGTCTCTGAACTTCAAGTTGTAGTCTTCAAACTGATTCTTTATCCAGAGAAATTGTGCACAACAACTACCTATAGAAATATATTCTGACTCGGCAGTTGACATTGCAACATAATTCTGTTTCTTGCTGCTCCAAGATATGAGCCTTCTTCCAAGGAATTGGAAAGTCTCGGAAGTGCTCTTTCTATCGACTCTGCTACCTGCAAAGTCTGCATCTGAAAATCCAATTAGTTCTCTATCATTATTTCTTGGGTACCATAAGCCAAGATTGAGTGTTCCTTTAAGGTATCTCAAAATCCGCTTTACAGCATAGTAGTGAGATTCCTTAGAGTTCACCTGATATCTAGCACACACATTTGTTGAAAACATTATGTCGGGCCTGCTAGCAGTAAGATAGAATGAAGATCCAATTATCCATCTGTACTTGGTTTCATCGAAAGGTTTCCCTTTTTTGTCCTTATTCAGAGACATAGCTAAACCCATTGGAGTCCTCATAGAGGTTATATTCTCCATTCTGAATTTCTTAATCAACTCCTTAGTGAACTTCGTCTGAGAGATGAAAATTCCATCTTCATATTGTTTCACTTAAAGTCATAAGAAATATTTCATCTCAACCAGACTGCTCATTTCAAACTTCCCTTGCATAAGTTTGGAAAACTTCTTGAAAAAGTTATCATCGGTAGAGCCAAAGATAATGTCGTTGACATAGATTTGCACTAGCAAAATCTTTCATTGTACTTCATTAAGAAATAATGTCTTATTTATCTTTCCCCTTGTGAACTTTTTCTTTAGAATAAAGTTAGACAGTGTTTCATACCAAGCTCGTGGAGATTATTTTAAACCATATAAAGCTTTAAATAACAAATACAAATGGTCAGGATGGTTAGGATCAACAAAACCTGGGGGTTGGTCCACATATACTTCTTCCTTTAAATTACCATTGAGGAAAGCAGACTTCACATCCATTTGATAGACAATGAAGCTCATAAGTGCAGCATATGCGAGGAACAACCTGATGGCTTCGAGTCTTGCCACTGGAGTATAGGTCTGATCAAAATCGATCCCTTATTCATGTCAATATCCTTTAGCTATGAGTCTAGCATTGTTTTTGATAACTGTTCCATCTTCATCCATCTTGTTCCTGTAGACCCACTTTGTTCCAATTACATTCTTGCCTTTGGGTCTTGGTACAAGCTTCCATACTTGGCAACGTTTGAACTGATTTAGTTCTTCTTCCATTGCAACTATCCAAGATTCGTCTTGGTTTGCTGCTTCAAATTTCTTTGGTTCAACCTGCGAGAGGAAACTCAAATCAAAATTTTCATTAGTAGTACCTATTCGAGTTCTTACACTAGCATGAGGATCTCATATGATTTGATCAACTGGGTGATCCCTCAAGTGTCCGAGCTCTAGAGTCCTGCATCGGGAGCTTCCATTGTTTCTGGAGTTACTTATTCATGTTGGTGATCTTCTTCTCCAATTGACATTGGAGGAGTGATCTTTATGAATTTTTGTGCACTTTCTTCAATTGTCTCATCCAAGCTTAACACTTTCAGCCTTGAACCTGCATCTTCAACAAAAATACTGGAAGAGCTGCTATGTAGCAAGCTTGTCTCATCAAATATAACATTAATTGACTCTTCTACCACCAGAGTTTTCTTATTAAAAATCACATGAGCCTTACTATGGATACTATAACCTACGAAAATACCTTCAAAACATTGTGGTGCATGCTTCAATGAGTGTTCTGTTCCTTCTCTATGCAACTCCATTTTGTTATGGAGTATGCGGGGAGGAAAATTCATGAAAGATACCTAGACTTCCACAGAATTCTGTCATGATCCTAGATTTGAATTCTATTCCGTGGTCACTTCTGATTTTGACCACTGAGCAGTTTAATTCATTTTGGATTTGCCGGACAAAATTCGTGAACACGGTAAAGGTATCTAACTTTCATTTCAAAAAATAACACCCAAGTAAAATGTGAGTGATCATAAACAATTACCAGCATATATGACTTACCTCCTAAGCTAAGAACTTGCATTGGACCGAACAAGTCCATGTGTAGTAAATACAAACACCTTGAGAAATCTTTATCGGCAATGCCCTTAAAGGTATCCCTTGTCTGCTTGCTCATTTGGCATGCATGACATAGACTCTCTTTAATGCACTTAATAGTCGGTGCGTCACGTACTAGGTCTTGAGTTCCTAAATCATTCATTTGATCAAGTCAGATCCTATGAGTTTTAGATCGTGTTCTCTCAAGATTTCTTCCTCAACATCTTCTTCAAGAATTTCAGATTTCAAGAGGGAAGAACTTTGAAGATTTCAGATCAGGAAGTAAAATTTTTATTGTAAAATTATTTCAACTCTTGTAGGAGCTTTGTTTTCAAGTTTGTAGGAAGATTATTCTTCCGAGTGTAGATTCTATTTTGGAGGATCGAGTTTGTAGTGGTGTGTTTACTCTGAGTTGTAGGAGCATTGCTCCGGGGTGTAGGATTGTTTCAATCCAAGATATAGTTAAGTAGCCAAGGCTAGTCATGGTGCTAGATTGGTGAGGTGGAGAGTGGACGTACCCAAGATTGGATAACCACTACAATTCTTTGTGTCGTCTGGCTTGTGCTTGATTACTTTCCATGTTATACTGTCTCAAATGTTTAATCCGCAAAAGCCACAGATCTCACCTATTCACCCCCCCCCCCCCCTTAGGTGATTTAGGTTGACAACTAGATACTTTCACACTCAACTTGTGGATAATGCTACGAGCACCTCAACTCCTTATGCCAGTCTGACATAATTGGCAATTATACCATCAATTTTCGTGAGGTCACCACACACACCTTAGCCAGTCCACAAACCATTACCTGGGAACTTTCTTGGGGGTCAGCAACTCCACCTCAGTGCATGCCTTTGGGTCCATAACTTAGCTACTATCTGCTGCTCCATGGACCTGGCCCATTACTGTGACAAGGAACTCTACGCTCTCCAGTCATCCACATCTTTAGCCCGCACAGTGTCATTGCCAAAATGTCAACAACCTTTTCATCATTTAGATCACCTACCTTTACCTGAACCGCCGCAAAATGTCCTGCAAGCTCCACCGCCAGTTTGGTCTCTCATACCTACATAGGTACTGTCACCGCCCCAATGCTTATCTCCCCAGTAGTACATCGAGCGTTTCCTCAAGTCCCTTTGTTTTTGCTGCCACCAATTGTTTTCTCCCACCAATAATTTCCCTCTCCAGGATCTTTGCTTGCAACTCGACACTGAAGACGACAATCTCGACTTTAGTGACTTGAATCCTTTGATGTTTGCTGACGACCCCAACCAATATCAAGCTTGAGGACAAAGTTGATATTCTGGAGGAGTTTATTGATATGAAGATGACTCTCTGGGCCTTCCACACGTTTTACTTTTTGTGGTATGATCCTTATCTAAATCTTAAGGGCATCAGGGGGCTTGCCCTCTTCTTGTACGTCATTGCTGGGATAGTATTTGCCACTACTACCACTACATAACAATGAGATGATATGTTCAAGAAAGTAATCTGGAAATAGTCTTTCCATTGTGCAGTAGCGCTTCTCTATAATGAGCTAATGACGCTCTTGAAGTAGCACCAAATTAGCTCCACTTACCAAAATGTAGAATTCTGTCTCAAGGGTCAAACACTGGGTAGTCCAGATCCACAAATTTCTATAAAGCATGTCCTCCATTCTTCTATTGGTTCATTCGGTCTGGCCATCCATTTGAGGATGAAAGGTCATGCTAAACTTCAGCTTGGTATCTAATAGTTGGTGGATTAGCATCCAATCATGTAACGTCCTGATTTATGCTAGACCCCTCGCATGTATTTTTGAGTCAAGGGAGTTGACTCAGTCTCGGGGTGTACTGGTAGGAAGGTGGGGAAAAGGACAGGCCAGGGTAGGCTATGAGATAAGAATGATTCGTCAGATTTCGTCGAGGATATCCGACAAATTCGTCGAGTGATACTCAATGCATACGATGCATTTACTTAAAGGATTTTCGGCCAGTTGAATTTCGTGGGATTTCGCCGGATATACCCGACGAATTTGTTGAGACATACTCGACGAATTCGTCGAGAATGACTTGGGTAGTTTTGGTGAAACACATGTAATTCGTCGGATATCACCTAGGATATCCGGCAAATTCATCGAGAATGACTTAGACAGTTCTGGTGAGACAAGTACAATTCGTTGAATATCATCGAGTTGGACTCGACGAATTCGTCGGATTTACTTAGAAGATTTAGTCGATTCGTCGAGATTATATGGAGGATTCCCTATGATTTGTCGGATGTCGTCGAGTGATACTCGACGCATATGGCGCTTTGACTTGGTAGATTTAAAGAAACTCGTCGACAATACTCAATGAATTCGTCGAGTTGGACTCAACGAATTCGTCGGATTTACTTTGAATGTTTAGTCGATTCATCGAGCTGAAATAGAGTATTCCTACGATTTCTCGAGTTTATTGGCCCAGGCTGTGTTCGCTGATTTATACGTATGGGCTGAACTTGCTCGGGATCTGTGCTGAGTGACTCTTTATGATCGGTCTTTTCAACAAGACTTGTTTAATGTTATAATGGGCGGTCCAATGATAGCATGACACATGGCGAAGTAACCTAAACCCTAATAATTACTTATAAAAGGGATGATTGAAATCCTAGCCGTCTTGATTCTTCCTTGTCGAGTTGTGCTGACCTTGACAAGAACTGAGAGGTCGACAGTGGTGGATTTACAGGGAGATGCGTGCTGGACTTCTTGGAAGGACTCCGAAGTCATATAACTTAGTATTCCTTGTCTCCCGAGAATGATCCAAAAGGAGTCGAACACCGTCATGCCGCCAAGACAAAGAACTCGATCTATAGCCTGAAATGAGGTGAGCTTCCTACCCTCTCCCTTGGTGCTAGATCTTTAGATATATTCTAGGAGAGATGTCCACTCAAGAGAGCTTGACTTGGTGCGTAATGAAGATCTCCTAGGTAGAGACCACACTAGGACCTTTTTCCTAGAGTTTTGTTGTCTTCTACCATTCCTCTCTTCATTATAAAGACGATGGACTTGGTTTCGTGAAGATTGGTGGTCTATTGAGGGTGAATAAGGGAGGAGGAAAAGCTGAATGTAACTTTGTATGAATGTCTAGAGGTAGAAGATGAGTTGATGTCATTCGTTCGACTTTACGATGCATGCAGAAATCTGATTTTTGTACACAGCAGGCTTCACGCTCGATTTAAGCGATGATCCGAGTACTTCTAAATTTTGGGTTGTCCACGAAAGTTGTATCCCTCAGAAATAACGTTCCAACGGATAGTTGTAGGTTTTCCTGTGAGCATTGTGGCTCCCGCAAAGTGCGACAGAAGTTGCTACGTTTAAACTAACATAAGGCCGGAATAGACTTTCTATCTAAGTAAGTTATGTGTTAGCCGTGCATCTGAGTTTTGGGGTTCAGTAGAAAGATCATAGTCAAATGATATATTGAATTTGGTGAATTTACTATATGTAATCATAATGAGCTAATTGTTTTGGGTGGACCTTTGTTGTACAAATGATTTATCCACAAAATCCAGTAAAGATGCACTTAATAACAATGCGATGAATGTTGTAAGTTTTGGAAGAGTTTGTGATACATGATGCACAAATATATAATATAAAGCTATGCGGTAATTTACAATCATTGGAAGAACATGCGATGTATTCCTTGTAAAATTGTGCCGATCATGTAGAAGCATAAGTGTCATGATGAATGTTTAATGATATAAGTCTGGGGAAATATGCATGAATTTATATACATGTACATGCTAAATTATAAAAAAGGGCTAGATGAATATTACACCCATGTTCATGTTATGAGGACATTAATCTTATGAGTTGAAAGTATGATTGGAAATAGACCTCCGGTTAGAGTTGTGTTAACTCCCTATGGGTAGCGGTGAGGGGCTTATAGTAATCAAAGGGATTCGATATATTAGGTTATGACAGATCCTTGCGTGCTTGGAGCACGAGTAAGTTGTTATGAAGGGACTCAGTGTGGAGCTATTGCGTACTTTTGAGCACAAGATTGGTATGATAAGAAGAGACTTGGTTGGAGCCCTTGAATGTCTAATGGCATGACTAAGTGTAATTGCATGCAGTGTGAGTTAACACGCGGTGTCATAATCATGGGTTAAGGACAGTATGGCATGTCTACAGTCTCTCCAATCATCACACCGACGAGAGTTGGCAGATAGACCTTAGGCGGTTAGGCTTGGTAGTCGGTGCTCATTCTCGAGGCTCCTTTCATACTATCGGATGGTTGGGCTTGGTCCTTTGGTGGTACGCTCCCAAAGGCTCCTTCCATGCCATGACGATAGGCCAGTTGGGTTGTATTCTTGATGCACATCTACCTGAGACCCCTTCTGAGTCGTAGTATGCTGAGGCTCCAGTGTTGTGTTCTTAGCGTTGATTCATACGGAGGTCTAGGCCTGGTAGTGTGGATACCTGCCTAGTAGTGGAGATGCTCGTTCTACTATCACCATTAGGCCATGACGGATGACGTCTGAGAGGTTAGCTACCTCCTCGAAAAGTGGTAACTAAAGTACTATGTCAACATAGAAAAACAAAGTGTGTGGGTTGCATGGGTGCATCATAAACCATCATTGCATTTCATTGCATCGCATAAGCTCCTCATCATATAAATTTGTATGAACACTTTTATATGATGAGTTACTTTCTGTTAAGCCGATCATTAACTTATAAATCTGTATGAGCATTTTTATAAGCTAAGTTCTATTTCTGTTGTAAAATTATATGTTGTAGTCGATTGCTCTTACCTTTACAAAATTGCTAATGATCTTATTACTTATCATACACTACTATTGTTACTATTCTGATATGTAGAGATATATAACCTGCTTCTACTTACTATTTATATATATACTGTTCCTTTTTTCCTTTCTCCCGTCCGATGCCTAAGAGCCGCCGGGGTGAGTGGATGTGATAGCCACTTAGTCTTTATGACTAACGGTTGCTACGATGACCTTTTTAGGAGGACACCCAGCGGATAGAGCAGCAGCAGGTTATGCAGGAGGGCAGCCAGGACAAGTGGATAGGGCCTAATACGATCATACCCTCGATGTTGTCGGTTACTGATGTGAGATTCTGAGAGACTTTTGTTGTAGCCTCCAGGAAATTTTGTTGTACTCTGATATTAAAGGAACTTATGTAGTTACTTATTATTCATGTGCCACGCTTTGGACATTTGCATATTGTGATGTTTTGATTTCTGTTTATTGTCTTTATGTTGGGTTTGCATGAATGATATTTATCAAAGCCGGCAGAATAGGCGTCTTGTAGTACCAGTCAGCCCGTGTGTTGACACTACCGCAAGGCGGTTGTTCTGGGCATAAGACCCCTTCTATCATGTGTTCTGTTCCGGGAGGTGGGCTTACAAATTATATCAGCTTGCAATGATCTTGACCTAAAGAAGACATGGAACAATGTGCCACCCCCACTCGATTGGTCAGTTTGAGGTCAAACTGACATAGCAGAAGTAGTGGTGTAACCATGTGTAATTCACACTAAGTATGTCCAGTTGTTACCCTACAATTAGTCAACCTGACCTTAGGTTTGTGCCTTTACACGTAGATCCTGACACATATAGAACCAGTAGTGGACACTCCCGCCCCTTCCATCCCTACTCAATTTCAGCAGTCAGAACTGGGATAAACCCTCACAATAATCTTAGATGCGTTTAGATCTCAGCAGGCCCCGTTGCAGCAGCAAGCCCTGGGTTCTAACTAGTTGAGTATCTTTTGAGCCCTCTCCCCGCCTGCTTACCATAGGATATAGTCGGTTGCTTGTACTGAGGAATGGATAGATGTCGTGCAAGAACTGATGGCTGGAATTAGATGCCCAGCAAACATGGCTGTTACTCTAGCAATGTTTGTCCTCGAAACACATGCAAAGAGGTGGTGGAAGTCCCTGAAAGTGAAGGTTAAATCTGAAATACTCCAGAGGGGGGGGGGTGAATAGAGTATTGTTGTCTCTTAAAAAATCTTTACAACTTTTGCTGTAATCCTAGGTGAACAGGTTAGCAAACAAGGTAATAAGAACAACAACCTAGCAAATCACAGAACACAGCCAAAAACAAAAGAAAAGGGCAACCAAACGACACAAGAAATTATAGTGGTTCCTCAACCTGGGTACATCCACTCTTCTATCACCCTGGTAGGAATCCACTCAGGTTTTTGATCAGATGTCTGACACCAATGAGCTTTTGTTCAGGTGCTCAAAAACCAAAACCTCAAGTCTTTTGGTAGGAGACTTGCAACCAGGAATAATTTTGAAGGGACTTAAAATCTTGTACAAAGAATGAAAAAGGTGATGGTGTCTTCTCTTTCTCAATAACAACTGAGAATACTAGTGGATTGATTTCAGCAGATTGCTCCCCCTGAGATCTTGAATGGATCAGAAAATCTGGAGATCTTCTTCAGGGTGACAGGTCTTCAAAAACTTGAATTCCTTGACCAGAGATTGCTTCAGGAACTTATTTGACAGATAGAGTTATTGTTGTCCTTCTGAAGTTATCCTGTAGGGTTGAGAGAAGAAGACTCTTGATAAAGATTGAATGTTCTTCTTCTTCTTGATGATGATGTTCTCTGGCCTAGGCTGATTGCAGTGTGTAACTATTTGATTTTTGTAAGATTTCTTGAATGTAATCTGTGTATCAGCAGGACTGCTTGATCTTCTTATTTTTTCTTTGAAAAAACTGACTGAAAAGTAACACACACGAAATTTGAATCCTTGAGCAGTAAATGCAGTCGGCCTGGGAAGAAAGCGATAATGAATGAATTCCCTAACTGTCCCATGGAAAAACGGCATGTAATAATCTATAATCAATGCTCGTTCTAACGGTAACATTCCGAGAAGATTGAGCATTAATTACTCAGGAATCATCCCCAAGAGAAAGGGACGGAAAACTGGAGAAGACCTAGACTGGATTCGTCAAACGAAGAATATGAATCGTCGAGCTGAGTTCACAGTTCGTCGAGCTGAGCTGATGAGTTCGTCGAGCTGAGCTGATGAGTTCGTCAACCAGACAATAGCAATTAGTCTTCAAGGGAAACTTGTCAATTCTGCTACAAACTTCGTCAAACTGACAATCATCATTCGTTGAGTAGAGATCCAAATTTGTCGAATGAAGAATGATTGTGGACTTAGAATCTGAGAAGTCTCTAGCTGAGAAGGATTCAAATCATAGACCAGAAATCGTCGACCAGGGCATGTGGTTCGTTGAGCTGAGATCAACGAACGTCGAACACTTTTCCTTAAGCTGAAGATATCTCTAAGTCATGAGTTTCTCTGGCAATTTGGAGGATGGCTGGTCCATAGGATGACATTCTAAGGACAAACCCTAGACTCTAGGACACAACCAATGACCCTGACTATACAAGGTAGGTCAAAGACATCCTAACTCAGTGAACCTAGCCCAAATCCAAACTAGGGATCCAACAGTCCCTGATGGGCTTCACTTTCAAGGGATGTATTTACACAGACATAAGTTGGAATGAATTCTCAAACATCTTCCTAGAGCATTTCATTCCTTCTACGGCTCGTGATGAGCATGAAGAAAGGTTCCTGTATTTGAAACAAGGATCCAAGTCAGTGGCAGGATATCAACAGGAGTTTCAGCATCTCGCTAAGTTTGCGGACTCCTTGAAAGTCTTTAATTTCAAGGATAGCTAAATCACCTAGATTGGTGGTGTGAATAAGTTTCTTAGTCTCTTGTGACTGTCTTTTATTTTCCTTATTTAAGAGCTTTGTGAGTTAGTGGTTATCTGCTTTCAAGAAATACAGAACTTGTAACAAAGAAACAACACAAGGAGCACACACAGAATTTATAGTGCTTCCCCATATTATGGGTAAGTCCACTTTTCCTCCCACCTTTATAACAGCTTGCTAGACATGGCACTTCTCCAGTCTAGGCTACAAAGATCTTACAACACGATCCCGCGGGATCACTCAGTCTTCTACAAGACTTACAGCTCAGGCACAAGGCCGTACAACTCAGTGATCCAAAGATCACCTACCTCAGACACAAAGGCCCTACCACTCATTCTGGGAGGACAACCCTATCTCAGAGAGAATGACACTCCTACAGCTCAAGCAAAACTGCCCTACCTCAGGCTCAAAAACCCTCAGCTCAGATCCACTCAGGATCCTACCTCAGACCCGACGGTCCTATACTGAGATCCAAAACTAGATCCTACACTCAGGCAAATCTACCCAACCTCAGGCACAAATGCATTATAACTCAGATCCAAAAGGATCCTACATAAATGAAATTGATTTTTGTTAATTTGGCAGAGATATATTTCTTTGTGTCAACTTCATGAGCTGAGTTATCTCAGCTCTAACTATCTTCACAGTAGCAAGGAAAATGATCTTCAGTGAATGACTGCCTCTGCTGAAAGTAACTCAGAAATATGTTTCTGAACTTGCTAAAGAAGACTAAAGTCTTGACAGATCTTTAGTTCTTCAAACAGCTAACCTAAATCTGCAAAAAAACCTAAAGGCCCTTCTTCTTTTTCTTAATCAGAAGCTAATATAAACATATTGTAGCAGAAGAAATTGCTACAGCTATCTGGAATGAACTTTTAGTTCAGCTGATTCAACTTCAAGCTTGGGCTCGGAAGCAATGGCGAGTAAGATGAAGTTCTGCCGCAACTTGTGAAAAGAATAAAAACCCTAAAAGTTATCCTTCTTCCTTCTGAAGCTATCCTTATTATCTTTTGCTGATTAACGGCTCCAAGAAGCAGTGGGGAACACCTGCAATTAACAGCTGCACCTTACTTTAATGGAAGAAGACGTACAGTAGACCTCCGACGCTATTTGTCATGATCTGTAGCTTTCCCACAACTAATTTGAACTTTGTTGACTTTGGCTGACGTAATCAATTATGGGTTTAGCCAAATCTTCAGATTCAATCCAAGCATTGAGTGAGTTGAGTGAATGGCCCTCATTTAACAAATTTGGACTTGGTCAAATTCTCTGCATCGTCAGGCGTTGAGAGCGTTGAGTGAACTGGCTTCACTCAACGCCTCTGGACTAGCCCAAACTTTTTTGCAATGCTAGGCACTGAGTGTGTTGACATCACTCAATTTCCCTAGACTTGGCCGCAACAATCTTAATTTGCTTGGCGATGAGAGCATTGAGTGAGCTGTTATCACTCAGTGCCCCTAGACTTGGACAGATTTTCTGCCTATCTCTTTGAGCTTTAGCTCTATACGATGCCTCTTACTTTGGTGTTGAATGAGATTTTCACAATCAACGATTATGGACTTAGCCAAATTTTCCCTTGACTGAACTTCACCTATTTGAGCTTGTCTCAACGCTGCTTGGTATATGGCTTAGAGAGTTGTAATCACACGATGCATGTTGACTTAGTTGAATGTTCAGCATGCAAATACTGAGGATTTGATAGATTCAGCTAAACTCGACGATTCTTGACATATGGCATTGAGTGAGCTGTAATCACTCAATGCTTATGGACTTAGCCGCAGAATGACTTTGTTTACTGTATGGCTTTGATTGTCCACAACTTCATTCAGCGCTTTTGGCATTTGGCGTTGAGTGAACTGGCTTCACTCAACGCCTATGGACTTAGGCGATTTTCAGCCTCTGCACTAACATTCCATGGCATATCGCATTGAGTGAACTGGCTTCCATGATTTTTGAAGATCGCCCTCCCTCTCACTGCCCTGATAAAGAAAGCTGTGCCATATGAGTGGACACCTCAGTATGAGGCTGTGTTCCAAGAGCTGAAGGATCAACTTGCCTCAGAACCAATCCTAGTCCTTCCATATGGGAAGGAAGGATTTCAGTTTTACACAGATGAGTCCTATCAAGGAATGGGAGCAGTGTTGATGTAGCATGGGCATGTGATTGCTTACGCTTCAAGACAACTGAAGAATCATGAGATTAATTACCTAGTGCATGATTTAGAATTGAGGGCAGTGGTCTTCGACCTAAAGCTTTGGAGGCACTATCTCTACGGAGTTCATTGCGAGATTTTCTCAGATCATAAGAATTTGAAATATGTTCATGCTCAGAAGGAGTTGAATTTGAGGCAGCGGTGGTGGTTGAAGTTCTTGTGCAATTATGAGTTTACGTTAAACTACCACCCCGGGAAAGTGAACTTCATAGCAGATGCATTAAGTAGAAAGGTACCAGCTTTGAGCCCCGAGTCTCGAATGATGGGTATGGAATTGGCTCGAGTGCTCGAGGAGATGGAGACTATGCTGGTATGTAAGAATCATTCTGAGACGTATATGAAATACTTGGCTGCCTTGAGTATAGTATGTGAGATCCACGAGCGGATCTGGGTAGAGAAAGATAAGGATGCTACTCTAGCCCCTATGTTTAAGGCAATTGAGAGTGGATCTGCTGAAGAGTATACTCTAAAGGAAGGCCTCATTCATTTCAGTGACATGCTCTATATTCCCAAGGGCAGTGGAAACCGGGATGACATCATGATAGAGGCTCATTGTGCCACATATTCAATACATCCCAGGATTGCCAAGATGTATAATGACTTACAGATGACCATGTTCTGGACAGGAGAACTGTTAAGTATTATATTACGCACTATGAGGCTTGTCAAAGAGTGAAGGTGGAGTGTAAGTGCCCGAGAGGATTATTGCAATCATTACCTATCCCCAAGTGGAAGTTCGAGGATATCTCCATGGATTTCGTCCAAGGGATGCCTCACTCCTGCTCTGGGAAAGATTCAGTTTGGGTGATTGCGGATCGCGTGAAGAAGGTCACCAGGTTCATTCCAATGAGGAAGGAGTTTTATGTTGATGTTTTGGTGCATCTCTTTGTGGAGTTATTTGTGCGATACCATAGGGTGCCCAAGACAATTGTCTCTTACCTCGATGGTTTCTTCACTTCTAAGGGATGGAGGGCAGTTGAAGCATATATGGGCTCCCGCCTTACCTTTAGTACTATTTTTCATCCTCAGACCGATGGTCAGTCTGAGAGGACCATCAAAACCATGGAATATTTGTTGTGATTATGCGTGTTGGATAGGGGTGAGCCGTGGGAAAGGCTTTTGCCGCTAGTAGAGTTTTCATACAATAACAATAATCAAACTAGCTTCAGAATGGTGCCCTACGAAGCACTTTATGGTAGGAGGTGTAGAACCCCATTATCATGGGTGCAGGATGAAGACCCAAAGACTTTGGGAGTTGAGTATATTGATGACACTGATGCTATGATTAGATTAATACGAAACCACATACTGGAGGCTCAGAGTCGGCAGACAAAGTACTATAATGTGAAGCACCGGGTGGTGGAATTTCAAGTGGGTGATAAAGTGTTTTTGAAGATCACACCAATGCATGGAGTGTCACGAGTGCGCGGTAGAAAAAAGTTCAGCCTGAGATATGTGGGGACTTATGTTATATTCGATAGAATTGGCCCTTTGCCCGATCGGCTGGAGCTGTCACCTGAGCTAGAAACTTTGCACGACGTCTTCCATGTGTCATCGCTTTGAAAATCCATATTACGGCCCGCTCAGCATGTCCCCACCACAAATACAAATGTGGAAACTGATAGGTCTGTTGGATTAGAACTGGTGCGGATAGTGGATACTGAGACAAGAAGCTTGCAGCGAAAGAGAGTTCCTTTGGTGATGGTCCAATGGTCTAATCATGGAAAAGAGGAGTATACTTGGGAGCCGGTGGACTTGATGCGAAAGCGCTACCCGGAGTTGTTTTCCCAAAGGTAAACCTAAACACACAACTTATATTCTTCATACCTTGTCCCCCCCCCCCCCAACAGACTTAGCCTTTCTAGGACGAAATCTTTTATTTTTTTATAGTATTCGTAACATCCTGATTCATTTTAGACCCCTCACATGAGTTTTTGAGTCAAGGGAGTTGACTCGGGCTCGGGGTGCATTGGTAGAAAGGTGGGGAAAAGGACAGATCATGGGTAGGCTGTGAGACAAGTACGATTCGTCAGATATCGTTGAGGATATCCAATGAATTTGTCGAGTGATACTTGACGCATACGACGCATTTACATAGAGTGTTGGATCCCTAGTCTGATTTAGGCTAGGTTCACTAACTAGGATGATTGACCCAACATGTATAGTCAGGGTTATTTCTGTGTCCTAGAGTTTAGGCTAAGTCCTTATATTCAACCTTACATGGACCAGCCAACAAAAGACTGCAGGGGACTCAGACTTAGAATAAAATCAAGTTCAGGGAAATGAGTTCGACATTCATCGAACTCAGCTCGATGAAACGTTGAACTCAGCTAGACGAAAGTCGTGCTCCGCCCAACAAACTCAGAGTAAATTCTCTGAGTTGAGCTCGACGATATTCGAGCTCGGGTCGACGAATTCTGGAAGTTCATCTACAACACTTTAAGTCCAGAATACTTTATCTGAACTCAGGTCGATGAAGTTATGTTATCAGCTCGATGAACTTGGAGCACAGAATTGAGAAGTTTTCTCAGAAAGCAGTTAGCTAAACTCAGGTTGACAAACTTAGTTCTCAGGTCGACGAACAAGAATTCCCAAGTCGACGAATATGATTTCTCTGGTCGACGAACTTTGATCTTAGATCGACAAAATCTGTACTTTGGTCGACGATTGCTGTGCAGTTGCAGACTTGGAATTTTCCCTCATTTTGTCCTTATTCTATAGCAGTAATTCTTGAGTAATTAATGCTTATATTCTCTGAATATAGCCGTTAGTGGCAGCATTGATTATGGTTTTCATCAGGAATATTACTTGTCATTTTTAATGGGACAGTTGGGGAAATCCATTAATGCAATATTCTCTCCAGCCGATTTTCATTGTCCAAGCCGTCAACAATTAATGAAATGGAATTCAAAATTCAAAAAGAGAATTCGACTAAAGATATAAAAGAGTTTTTTCTTTTCTAGAATAAGTGATATAGAATATACATAGAACTGATCGAATACAGGAAGACAGATACACAGAGAAGAGATCAACAACAATAATACTCTGAACCTTCTTTATACAGAAAACAAATTGTTTTCTCCTTGACATTGCTAAAGAAGAAGAGAAACAATCATTACAAATTGTTGAAGTTGGTGACCGGGCGGTCTGGCGGTTTGTCTTGGCGGGTTGAAGACCGCGCGGTCTGGCGGTTTGTCTCAGCCGGCTTGGAGGCCGGGCGGTCTGGCGGTCTACTCTGGCGGTCTCTCTTCCTCTCTGGTGGTAGCCGTGCGGTTAGCCCTGCTATCTAACCGCGCGGCTTGTGCGGTTTGTTTTTGTATAGTCCGCTTAGTCCTGTAAATTTTAGTCTCACATCTCTTATTTGTATTCTCTCATCTCTCCTCCATTCTATATAAAGGAGGGCATACCATTGTAATAGATACCTTTTTTGGATAATAAAGTTTCAATTATTCAAAAGCTTATCCGCTTGTTCTCTACTTTTCGCTTCTTTTCGCTACTTTCTAACATGGTATCAGAGCACACGGTCATTTCCTCCTGATTCTGTGCACTCTCTGTTGTTCGCGGCTTGTTTTCCGCGTTCTGCGACTTGTTCGCGGCTTGCCTTCTCTTCTGTCCGCGCGGCTTGTTTCTATCCGCGCGGCTTGTTTCTGTCCGCTGCTCTGTTCGCGCGGCTTGCTTCTTGTTCTCTTCTCCTGGTGCCTTTTCGCAGCGACCTGTTTCCTTGTCGCCGCGCTCCTTGCTCTTTCTTGCATCTCCTAGTCTTTGCGGCTTGTGTCTACCCGCTGCGGACTTCTTCTCCCTGTCCGCTTCTGCTTTCCCCATCTCCGCTTGCCCCTATACTCGCGTTTGCTGCTGTGATCTGCCTGACCGTTCGGGTTGTTCCTTCCTCACCCGCATCTTGGTCGCGGTCACCTGCCCCTCTCCTCTCTTCTGTTCGCTCGGCCTTTTCAGTCCGCGCGACCTCTTCCCCGCTGTGCCTTTGACCTCTTGCTAGCCGCTGCTGTTCGCGCTACTTGTTATTCCCCTCTACCCGTTCCTGCTTGCTAGTCGCGCCGGCCTCATCTTTTGCCGTGCGACCTGTTCTCCTCTGTTCGCCGACTTTTTCAAGCCGTGCGACTTCTTTCCCTCTGCTTTGCTCTGCTTCTTGGTAGCGGCCTTCCTAGCCGCCCGACCTGTTGCTGTTCGCCCGGCTTGGTGCTCTTTTCTCTTCTTGCGGCTTGTTCTTATCGTCGCGGCCTGCTCCTCTCTTGCCTCCATGGCTTTTCCCTCCTCAGGCCTGTCCGCCTCCGTGGTCACCTCTTCTGGTAGTGCTCATGTTGTTACTCACGGCAGATGGCTCATCGACTCTGGTGCAACCAATCATATGACAGGCAATCCTCAATATTTCTCTCTTCTTGACACACATGCTCAGTTGCCCCCGGTCATTGTTGCTGACGGATCTCCTCCCCGGTCCATGGGACGGCATGGTTCAAGTCACTCCCTCTCTCTGCCTGGCTGATACCTTCTATGTGCCCAAGTTTCCGTGCAACTTATTATCGGTTACTTCTTTATGCAAGCAACTAAGGTGTTCTGTCATATTCACCCCTAGCTCTTGTACTTTTCAGGATCCGGATTCCCAACGGACGATTGCTACCGGGACTGAGAGTGGTGGCCTCTACTTCCTCGACAACGTTTCTGCTTTCTTCTCCGCCTTCTCCTCCTCCTCTACAGATCTTCTCCAATGGCATCTTCGCCTTGGACATGCTCCTCCCCGAATTCTCCGCCAGCTCTTCCCGCACCTCCCTCCTCATCATCCTCCTCTAAACTGTGATGCATGTCAACTTGGCAAACATCACCGCTCATCCTTCCCCCCAACGCAAAGTCGAGGCTCTTCCCGTCCGTTCGACCTCGTTCACTCTAACATATGGGGACCCGCTCCTAACCTCACCATCGGTCGGGGTAGTTCCTATTTTGTCACCTTCATTGATGATTTCTCTCGATGTACGTGGGTATATCTTCTCAAAGATCGCTCCGAGCTGTTCTCTGTTTGGACCTCCTTTTATTCTATGGTTAAGACTCAGTTTGATACGTCTATTAAACTCCTTCGTTCTGACAATGCTAAGGAGTATCTTAGCCACGACTTCTCCTCCTTTTGTCTTCACCATGGTGTTATTCATCAAACAAGTTGTGTCTACACCTCCCAACAAAATGGGGTGGCGGAACGCAAAAACCGTCACCTTCTTGATGTCGCTCGCACTATGATGACTCAAATGCATGTTCCTCGCTCCTATTGGGGATATGCTGTCCTCCTCTCCTGCTATCTCATCAATCGCCTTCCCTCCACAGTTCTCCACGGTGCTACCCCCTTCTCCATTCTTTATCCAGACAAGGATCCCTTTCCTCTTCCTCTACACATCTTTGGGTGCACCGCTTTTGTGCACTCTCCCGCTGCCACCCGTGACAAACTCTCACCACGTGCCACCAAATGTGTCTTTCTGGGCTACTCTCCCACTCAGAAAGGATATTGCTGCTTTGATCCTGTTACCCGCAAGCAATTTGTCTCTGCGGATGTCACCTTCTTTGCCAATGCCTCTTACTTCTCTCCCGCTTCCTCTTCTCCTCCTCCTACTCCTACTTCTCATACCAACCCATCCATTCCCTCTGCTCCCACTGCTGTTCCGCCCTCTCCACCCACTCCACCATCTTCCCCATCCTCATCATCTCCCCCCTCTACTCCGCTTTCTCCCTCCACTCCGCTGCCATCTCTCTCTACTCCCGGGCCAGCTCTCTCCACCACGGATACGCCGGATACTGAGGCACCTGCTGACCTGGAGCATCAGGCAGATCAGGGGTTCGGGCCTGAGGCACCTGCTGACCTGGATCTCCCGATTGCTCTTCGCAAAGGTGTTCGGGCCTGTACCCAACACCCGCTTGCTGCAGTTGTTTCCTATGATCGTCTTACCCCTGCTCGCCGAGCTTTTGCACTGGCTATCTCGGCCACTGCCACCCCCCGTTCTTACCAGGAGGCCCTTACTATTCCTCATTGGAAAGTTGCCATGGATGAGGAGATTGCTACTCTAACTGAACGGGGCACCTGGACCCTTGTTCCTCCTCCCTTCGGCACCGATGTTGTTGGCTGTCGCTGGGTCTTCGTGGTGAAGTTTCTACCGGATGGCAGTGTGGATCGTTATAAGGCTCGCCTGGTTGCCAAGGGTTTTACCCAAACTTATGGGATTGATTACTTTGACACTTTCTCTCCTGTGGCCCGTCTCAGCACTATTCGGGTTCTTCTCTCTGTGGCTGTCAACAGGGATTGGCCCATCTCGCAGCTAGATGTTAAGAATGCCTTCCTCTATGGTGATCTGCAGGAGGATGTTTACATGGAGCAACCTCCTGGGTATGTTGCTCAGGGGGAGACACGGGTATGCCGGCTAAAGAAGGCTATCTATGGCCTCAAACAGAGTCCTCGTGCCTGGTTTGACAAGTTCAGTAGCATTGTTGCGGCCATTGGTTTTACAAGAAGCTCAGCAGATCACTCCTTGTTTGTTCGGAAAACCGCCTCTGGTCTTGTTATTCTTGCGGTTTATGTTGATGACATTCTTCTTACTGGCGATGACCAGGATGGGATATTGATGACCAAGAAACACCTTCGTCAACATCTGGTCACAAAGGATATGGGCTCCCCGAAATACTTTCTGGGCATTGAAATCTCTAGAAAGCCCAACTCCATGGTCCTTTCACAACGGAAGTATGCTCTTGATCTTTTAAAGGAGGCAGGACTGACTGGTGCTAAACCTGCACGTTGTCCTATGGCTGTTGGAGAAGACAAAACTTGGACAGATGACTCACCTCTTCTCTCCGATCCTACGAGATACCGGCATCTGGTGGGCAAGCTCATATATCTCACGGTAACCAGACCCGACATCTCTTATGCTGTTGGCAAGGTGAGCCAGTTCATGCAAGCTCTGAGGGAGTGTCATCTACAATCTGCTCTGAGGATATTAGAATATATTAAAGCTGCTCCAGGGAAAGGACTCTTATTTCAGAACAATGGTCACCTTAGGGTTGAAGCGTACTCTGATTCAAGCTATGCGGATGACAAAGGGGACCGCAAATCGACTTCAGGTTTCTACACATTTGTTGGAGGCAATCTTGTGAGTTGGAAGAGCAAGAAACAGTCTGTCGTTTCCAGGTCCAGTGCAGAGGCGGAATATCGCAGCATGACATCGACTACATGTGAGTTGAAGTGGTTGCGGGCTCTCATGCTTGACTTAGGAGAGGTTTACAACTATCCTCTTCCTATGTTCTGTGACAATAAGGCCGCGATACACATTTCCAAAAATCCGGTCTTTCATGAGAGAACAAAACACATAGAAGTCGACTGTCATTTTATTCGGGAAGAAATATTGAAGAAACAGATTTGCACTCCATTTGTTACTTCCGACAACGAGTTGGCAGATGTCTTCACCAAGCCGGTGTCCGCTTCCTTTTTCCACATCTGCGACAAGCTGGGCATGATCGATATATATGCTCCAGCTTGAGGGGGAGTGTTGAAGTTGGTGACCGGGCGGTCTGGCGGTTTGTCTTGGCGGGTTGAAGACCGCGCGGTCTGGCGGTTTGTCTCAGCCGGCTTGGAGGCCGGGCGGTCTGGCGGTCTACTCTGGCGGTCTCTCTTCCTCTCTGGTGGTAGCCGTGCGGTTAGCCCTGCTATCTAACCGCGCGGCTTGTGCGGTTTGTTTTTGTATAGTCCGCTTAGTCCTGTAAATTTTAGTCCCACATCTCTTATTTGTATTCTCTCATCTCTCCTCCATTCTATATAAAGGAGGGCATACCATTGTAATAGATACCTTTTTTGGATAATAAAGTTTCAATTATTCAAAAGCTTATCCGCTTGTTCTCTACTTTTCGCTTCTTTTCGCTACTTTCTAACACAAATCAAGAGTCTTCTTCAACCTTCATTCTTGGAGCTTTCAAGGACAACACATCCATATCAGTCAGAAGTTCCTGGATCTCATTTTCAAGTCAAGGCTGAAGACTGAAGACCTACACCCTATTCAAGACTCCAAGTGTTATTGAGAGGAGTTCTTGACAACATCAAAAACCCACTAGTCTTCTCTGTAGAAAAGAGAAAGAGAAGACGCCATCAATCTTTGTCCCCCCTCTGTATAAAGGGTTTATTAACTCCCTTCAAAAGTTTATTTTGGTTTTTAAGCACCTGATCAAAAGCTTATGGGTGGCAGTCACCTGATCAAAACTTGCTAGTGGATTCCTACCAGGGTGGTAGATTAGTGGATGTACCCAAGTTGCGGAACCACTATAAAAGTTCTTGTGTTGTCTGTTTGCCCTTTTCTTTTTGTTCTTGCTGTGGTTGTGATAGATTAGATTATATGTGCTGTGTTAGATTAGATTAACTTAGGTTGATTTTGCTTTCCGTAAATCTTGATATCTCTTATTTCATTACTCTGATATTATTATATAAACAGCAAAAAGTTTTCAAGTTACTATATTCACCCCCCCCCCCCCTCTAGAGTAAATCAGGTCTAATCCTCTCTTTCAATTGGTATCAGAGCAGGTTTCTTTGGTTGTATAAGCTAACTCTTGAACCAAAAGATCCTCTATTAGATCTGATCTTTATTTCTCTTAGGTTTAGTTAGTTCACAACATGGCACAGAACAAGGATTATGCAATCACCAGACCTTCAGTCTACAATTTAAATAAATTTGCTATCTAGAAGGCAAGAATTAAGTTGTATATGAATTCCATTGATGAGGACATCTACAATTCTATTTTAACAGGTCCTCCTCAACCTACAACATCTACTTCTACAGCAACTTCAAGCACTCATGCAGTTCCAGCACCTGAGTGGACTGATGCCCACATGAAAGCCAAAAATACAGATGACAAATCCATGAACATATTGGCTCAAACCATGTTAGATGACATTTTCCAAAAGGTGGCTGAGTGCACCTCTGAAAAAGCAATTTGGGATTCTCTCAATCAGATGGTTGTTGGCTCAGCAGATGAGAGAAAAGATAGAAGATCAACACTCATCTCACAGTATGAGAACTTCAAGAAAGATGAAGCTGAATCTGTTGGTGACATGTACAACAGATTAAGCTCCATTATCAGTGAGTTGAAGACCTTGGACAAAGACATCTCTCTCACAGAGGTGAATGACAAGATCCTAATGTGCTTCCCAAGCTCATGGGATTCCAGGATCTGTCCAATCATGGAGGCCAGAAGCTTGAATGAGATTTCAACTGAATCTCTCCTGGGAAAGCTCAAATCTTATGAGCAGCTGATCAAATCCAGGGAAGATGTAGAACAAAGGACTCCTCCACCAGCAAGAAAGGAGCAGAATATATCATTCAAAGCTGCTGAAGAGACTAAAGATTCAATAGTCAATGAAGAACTGATGAGTCTCTTTGCCAAGAGATTCTACAAAATGACAAGAAAGGACTTTAGGGGAAAGTTATCCAGGAATGATGACAAGCCCAGGTATGATAAAACTCCTACTAAAGAAATAGTGTGTTTTGGATGCAGGAAACAAGAATGCTTCATCTCAGAGAGTCCTGGGAATCAGAAGAAGGAGAGGAGAAGAGAAAAAGACTCCAGAAACAAGTAATACAACAGGCCTTCCTCCAACAAGTACAAAAAGAAGGAGAAGGGCTTTATGGCTGAAATATGGAGTGATACAGAAGGTGAATCCACATCTTCCAGCTCCAGTGAAGAGGAAGAAGAGACCAAGGCAAGGGAAGTCTACCTCATGGCTATCAATGCCTCTTACAGCCCATCAGATGCTGAAGACGAATCTAATAATGAAGAAGCTTCAGAATCAGAAGTTGATCAGGTACTATCATCATTTGATTATAGTTCTGATAGTTTTAAAATTGAATTTAAAACCATGTGTATAGATTTAATAAATTCTGAAAAAGAAATCAAACTACTTAGAGAAAAACTAACTGATCATGAAAAGTGTATCTCTGAAAATGTTAAATTAAAGGATGATTTCGTTTTAGCAAATGAATAAATAATTTCACTAAAATCTGAATTAGCTGAGGCTAGGAAACTTGAATAATCTCTAAATGGGAGAAGTATCAAGTTGATGGGCATCACAAGCACAGTCAATGCTAGGGTAAATGGCAAGCTGGGCTTAGGTGCATCATCAAGCCAACCCCCACTCATTCAGAAAAATATATTAACAACACCAATTAAATTTGTTTCTGAAAAAGGAAAACAGAAAATAGAAAATGATAAAAATATTAAACAAACTGAATCAAAACTAAAGCATAAGAAAAGAAAACAAAATAAGAAAAATCCAAATAAAAACAATGTTCAGCAGATTTCGTCAAACTCCGATCAACGAAATATGTACAGTTCATCGAACTCCATTCGACGAACTCTGAACGCAGATTTATATAATAATTATTCATTGAACTACGATTGACGAACCAGTATGGTTCGTCGAATAGATTCGACGATTTTGGGTCTCAGAAAATGACTTCTATCATTCTCTGAGTGGAGTTCGACGAACTCATCCCAATTCGTCGAACTCAGGTTGACGAACTCACCAGAATTCATCGAACGCATATCAGTTTAACTGAAATTTTAATTTCACTAAAACTTATAACCAACAAAGAACATTTGAAAATCAATTTAATCAATGGATAATTCCACCTAGGAAATATCACCCTTTAGGATATAAAAGCCAACTTGAATGTTCATTTATTTCCAGTTTTAGTTATGAAAAGAAAGAAGTACCCAAGGTAACCTGGGTCAGGAATGGCTAATCTGTTTCATTGTAGGTAAAAGAATGTTCTACCACAAAGCAATGGTGGTATCTGGACAGTGGTTGTTCTAAGCACATGACTGAAAATAAGGCCAACTTAACACATTACAAGGCAAAGCTAGGACCAAAAGTAATATTTGGTGACTCCAATTGTGGTCAGACTGAAGGCTATGGACAAGTCAGAATTGGAGGTGTCACCTTCAGGAATGTTGCATGTGTAAGTGAACTGAAGCATAACTTTATCTCCATAAGTCAATTATGTGATGAAAGGTATCAGGTATCATTTACTAAAACCTCTTGTATTATTACTTCTTTAGATAATCTTGTAGTATTGACTGGCACTAGATTAGGAAATATTTATGTAGTTAACTTCCAGTCAGCTAAATCTGAAATTTGCCTGTTCAATTCAACTAGTAATAATAATGACCTTTGGCATAGGAGATTAGATCGTGTTAACTTAAAAAATATTGTCAAACTATCTAGGGACAACCTTGTTAGATGATTTCCTTCTTGCCCCTACAAGAAGGAAAGCCTTTGCAGGGCTTGTCAATTAGGTAAGCAAACTAAAAGTAGTTTTAAATCATTAAACAAAAGTGACTCACCTAGGATATTGTACTTACTACATATGAACCTTTTTGGCCCTATAGCAGTACAAAGTCTGGGGGAAAAATCTTATACTTTTGTGATTGTAGATGACTTCTCTAGATTCACTTAGGTTTTCTTTCTGAGATCTAAGTCTGATAACTTTAAGGTTCTTACAGATTTTCTCAAGAACATACAAATTGGGTACTCTACTCCAGTTGCATTGATCAGAAGTGATTATGGTACTGAGTTTGAGTCTCTTCTTATGCAATAGTTCTGTATGAAGGAATATATCAAACATTGCTTCTCATCTCCTAGAACACCTCAACAAAATGGGGTTGCTGAAAGGAAGAATAGAACATTAATTGAATCAGCAGGCACATTACTTGCAGATGCTTATTTCCCCCTATCCTTTTGGGCATAGGCTGTAAGCACAGCAAATTATGTACTGAATAGAAGTCTTATACACAAGCTTAAGAATAAGACTCCTTATGAGCTACTAAAATGGAAGAAACCTAAAGTAGACTACTTTAAAATTTTTGGATGTTTATATTATATACACAACAACAATAAGAAACACATTAGAAAGTTTGAAGCCAAGCCTGAAATGAGAATTTTTCTTGGATATTCCCAAGTAAGCAAGGCTTATAGGGTGTATAACAAATCTACCTTAAAAATTGAAGAATCTATCCATATTTCATTTGATGAGACTAACATGTTTTTCAAGGAGAAGACTTCTTCTACCAATGAATCTGTGCAGGAACTTAATTTATGTGAGAAGCTTGATGAACTGACCCTCACCAATGAGGCAGTTAGCCATCCTTCTCCACAAGGTGCTGAAGAAAGTGAAGAAGAAGACACTGTAATCAGTGATGAACCAACAACAACAAACCTAATTCCACAAGAGGAATTTATTCCCCAAGCTGTTGAATAACCAACTCCACCCACTAAATTTATCACACTTAGAGATCACCCCATATCTCAAGTGATTGGAGACATGTCAGTTGGTGTGCATATAAGGCATCAACTCAACCAAGATTTGATGCATGTCTGCTTCATATCTCAAATTGATCCCCAATCCATCAAAAATGCAGAGCAAGATCCACACTGGATTATTGCAATGCAAGAGGAGCTCAATCAATTTGAGAGATGCAGAGTTTGGGACTTAGTTACAAGACTCAAATACTACCCAGTCATTGGAACTAAGTGGGTATATAGAAACAAGTTGGATTCCTAAGGTGTCATCATAAGGAATAAAGCAAGACTGGTTGCTCAAGATTATAGGCAAGAAGAAGGGATTGATTATGACCAGACTTTTGCACCTGTTGCAAGGCTGGAAGCAATCAGGATTTTCCTTGCTTATGCTACCTATAAGAAATTCAAAGTTTTTCAAATGGATGTCAAAAGTGTCGTTCTGAATGGAGAACTCAAAAATGAGGTTTATGTTGAACAAACTCCAGGTTTTATCTCTCCAACTCTTCCCTCATATGTCTTTAGATTGCATAAAGCTCTCTATGGTTTAAAGCAAGCTCCAAGAGCTTGGTATGAGACCTTAGCTAGCTTCTTGATATAGCATAAATTTTCTAGAGGCATTGTAGATAGGACATTATTCACTAGGCATTATAAGGATCAAATATTATTAGTATAAATTTATGTAGATGATATTATATTTGGGTTTATTGACTCCAAACTATGCAACAGGTTTTCTGACCTCATGCATTCAAAGTTTGAAATGAGTAGCATGAGTGAGCTCTCCTACTTCCTTGGTCTCCAAGTGAAGCAACTACCTGATGGAATCTTCATATCTCAGGCTAAGTATGCTAAGGAGCTTATCAAAGAGTTTGGGATGGCTGATGCCTCAGTAAAGAAAACACCCATGGCTACAAAAGCTGTAATAGATTCTGATGAGCATGGGAAACCTATTGATCAGAAATTATACAGGGGCATTGTTGGGTCCCTACTATACCTTACAACAAGCAGACCTGACATAATGTTTGCTACATGTCTTTGTGCTAGGTTCTAGGTAAACCCTAAAGAATCTCACCTAATTTTCTTAAAAAGTATTTTAAGATATATAAAGGTTGTCCTAGTCAAGGACTTTGGTATCCTACTAAGTCATAGTTTGAGTTAACTGGATACTCGGATGCTGACTTTACTGGATACAGAGTAGACAAAAAGAGTACCTCTGGAACATGTCAGTTCCTTGGTGCTAGATTAGTCTCCTGGTTTTGCAAAAAGCAGTCATCTATGTCCACATCAACTTCTGAAGCAGAATATATAGTAGTTGGCAATTGCTGTTCCCAGATGCTGTGGATTCAGAACCAAATCCTGTACTATGGGTTCAAATTAAATAATTCAACTCTACTATGTGACAACACAAGTGTTATATCCATAGCACAAAATCCAGTCCATCACAGTAGGACTAAGCATATAGACATTAAGCACCATTTCATTAGAGAGTGTGTAGACAAAAATAAAATTAATCTTGTCTATATCTACACTGATTTACAAAGGGCAGATATCTTCACCAAACTTTTGGATAAGAGGAATCATCTGTTCTTCATAAATCAGCTTGGTATGATAAATGGAGAAGCCTTAATTTGATTTCTCTATATAGTCGACGAATTTTTCAGAGTTCGTCGAACGGAGATCGACGAACAGAGAAAGGTTCTAGAGAAAATCGTCGAACGGAGATCGACGAATTCTCTGTGAGTGAAGTTATTTTTGTCGACCGGAGATCGACGAATTTGCTTCAGAAAACTTTCGTCGAACGGAGCTCGACAAAATGTTTTCACATCTTCTGACTGAGATCGATGAATTCTTTTGACTAAAAAATATTTCGTCGACCTCAGATCGAAGAATTTTTATTATTCGTCGAACGGAGTCTGGCGGTTCATATTCTCAAAACCTTATCTCTAGGTTTTCTTCGAGCTCCATCTCGCACTTTCAGTTCCTTTGCACTTGATCTTTTTTTTTGTTGCAGGAAACTCATGGCGATTCCGGCGAGCGCCCTTTCCATAATGAAGTTCGATATGGGTTTTGATATTGATTTTGACTCTTTTCATCACTCTGATCCAATCTTCGTGGACATTCTGAAGTTATTTGAAGAAAAAAAATCTGAAACGGTTCAAGACCCACAGAATAAAGATTGTCATGACAAAGATCAAAGAATGGGTCTTTACCTCTACTACAATAGAAGATATCATGACAGGAACAATCTATGGTAACTTAGTTTCTCTTTCCCCCAATATACTAACCGAAGTTTTCAGTTTACTGAATGGCGAAGAAGAAATCGAAATGGATCCTAAAGAATATGAAAAATGCTGACCAAGATGGGTCATTCTGGAGACAACCCTAACAAGCTGCTGAAGAAAAACTTATCTGTCGAACATAAGTTCTTAGCAGACGTTGTCGGAAAAGTGCTGTTTGGCAAACACACCGCCCACAACTACATAACCAGGCACCAGCTCATTATGATGAGTGCTCTGGTCGAGAAGAAAGCAGCAAATTGGGGCAAACTGCTGTTTGAGTTAATCAAAAAGAAGAACAATAAGAAAGAGCTCTACTTTGCAAGAATTCTGGGGATCTTTCTTCATGACAAGGCATCTGAACATCTGGTTTCCACACCACTGTTCATAAATGCCTCCAAGAGGCTAACCTCTGTCCTGTTTGGCAGATGGGAGAGGAGGATCACAAAGCCCTCCAAGTGATGTCGCGGCCCCTCCGCCATTACTTGATGATGACCCGGTTACCGAGGCACAACGACATAAAGATCTTAGGTGCCGTGATGATGCTGAAGGAAGACCGCGTTACAACCTCCGCCCGTGGCGTGCCAAATCCACCATGAATAATTAATTACGTTATTTCATGCACTTTTATTTTATATTGAGAAGAAGAAGAATTTGAATCCAAAGAAAGTCCCTAGGAGAAATTTGGCCAAGGAGAGACTCCAAGCCGCCGGCCTTGTGGTGTGAAGCTGCCCACTTGCTTCCTTCCTCCCCTCTTCAGTGCGACGCCGGCGTGGCTTCCTTCGGTGCGAATCCGAGGAAGAAGGATTGCAGCCCCATTCGGTGTGATGCCGGTGGTTCCGTGGAGAGTGAATCTCCCACCTATCTTGTGTGATTGATGTTCTTGGTTAGGTAATCTCTCATCTTAGTGATTCTTGCTTTGAGTTTGTGGAGGCTTTTGCGAACCGTCTTTTCCGTGATTTTAAAATACATCGCTTGCAAAATCTGATCCGGCTTCGTTGTTATTGAATCTCTTATATTCCGGATTGGGAAGATCCATTGTGGGAGCGAGACTTGGCCTAGCCTTGACTTGCTCTCCAAGATTGGAACACTTTGTGTCAACAAGGGAATTAATCTCAACTGGTGCTCGACCACCATTTGAAGTTTGCCGCTGTTCCGAAATAAATTATTACTGCGTTTGAAACGGCTCA
This sequence comes from Platanthera guangdongensis, assembly GCA_039583875.1. Lineage (NCBI taxonomy): Eukaryota > Viridiplantae > Streptophyta > Magnoliopsida > Asparagales > Orchidaceae > Platanthera > Platanthera guangdongensis. The sequence continues at coordinate 180,865,422 of CM077152.1, read as the reverse complement.
AGTTGGTACAATAGATGCTTGTGTAGGTGCGGTGAGTTGTGTGCTTGTTGGATAGGTAGGTCTTAAGTACGTTGTATCGAGTCCGGCTGGAATCTTCTATATTGATTTTATCATTCGGATTTGGGAGCCAACCCGACCCCATTTTCGTTCGCTTTTAGTCGGAGCCCTCCTATCTTGCTTTTATGCTTTGTGACGATAGTTTCCGTTAGTGTAGTCGAGCACGTATCACAGTCTCCCCTACACCACCAAGTCTTCCTCCTCCTCCAGGCCTTCTGAGTGCATAAGGGCCATCATAGCCGCTCCGCCACCCCCAGAAGAAGTTCCTTCCTCCTCCACCATTCATTCTCTACCTCAACCTCAACCACAATAACAACAACTTCACATTCCAACTCCAGCTCCATCTCCTGAACATTCTCCACCACCACCATCTCCACCTCCATCTTCTCCCCAGATACATATCTCTGACATACCATCCTCCTCCATGCAGGAACCCTCATTCAACCTCCTGTCATCACCATATAAATCACCACAACCATCCCCACATCAATCTCCTTTATAATCTCCACATCAATCTCCTTTACAATCTCCACATCAATCTCCACTTCCACCTCATTTAACTGCAACAAACCCTGACACGTTTATCTCCTCTCACACTTTCAATCTATTATTTCCTCCACCATATCCACATCAGGAACCCATCTCCTCCCCTACAACAACAGTTCCCCTTTCTACAACTGCAACTCCCTCTGTCCCCTTCCCTCCACTCATCCAAACTGACCTTCCATCTACTGTACCTGACTACACACACACAGATATGTCCAGTGCATTTTTTGTCTATTCAAATTGTGGTCATCACAATCCCTACTCCTCCATTGCTAAAGAATCCCTCTATCTTAATTTTTCTGACATTGCTAAAGATTTGCTAGCATTCATCTCTCCTACACTTAATAAACTTCTAGCTGATGCTCTAGCACCTCTCACTGCCTCCATCAATACTTTATCTGCTCAAGTTGCTGATTTATCCCCTATCCTTTATTCTGGGGGACTGGCTCCAGGGCCCCCTACAGCCAGTCAGGGGGAGATGCTCCATGATGAAGAAGCTCCAGTGGTGACAAAAGCAGCAGCAGTAGAAGTAGCAGCAACAGTAGAAATAGTAGAAGCAGCAACATATGAAATAATGTCTGATGATTCTTCAGAGGAAACAGCGACTCCTGCTGAAATAGTAGATTTAATTGATTCAGATATAGAAATGGATGAGACAGTTATGGCCGAAATTGATATTGCTGGTGATTTTATTCTAAATCCCACAGTTAATTTAAATTATTTATTAGAGTTATTCAATTTTGTGCACAGAGATATTCTTCCCAGCTCCTCTTATCAACATTCTTTGGCCATTGTACCATACACTACACCTATAAGCCCCACAGTTTCCAAGCAACTTAAGGCTATTTTGCAGCAACAAAGCTACCAACTGTACAATCCCCCTCCAAGGAAAATTCTTCTCCAGCAGCCATCTCAGCTCCAACATATAAGATGGATGACAGTCCACAACCAGATTTGGATGAAATAATCATGACAGATATAGAGGCAGAAAACTTATCAGTTGTTGAACAGCCTCAAGCTCCAGAACCTCAAGCAGTTGCTCCAGCTCTAGCTCCAGTACCTCAAGCACAGCCTCAGGCTGACAAGAATATTGACAAAAATCTTCTTAAAGCTTTGGATGATTTATATGATAATACTCAGGTATCCACCTCTGAAAAAGATGATGAAGATGACAATGATGATTCTGATGATAGCCCTTCTACCAATAAGAAAGTTTCAAAGAAAAGGAAGGCACCTCCAGTGGCTTCTCCTAAGCTAAATCCAACTCATGATACTTCTTACTATATCTTTCAGAAAATTACTCATTACCCTGGGATGTCAACCTGGATGTGGCTGTCCAAGAATCATCTAAAGGAAAGAAAGAAAAGCAGAAGATATTCTCCTCCTCCTCGGAGACATTGGAAAGGACCTCCTCCACCTCCACCTGATGCTGGTGCTTCAGGTAGCACTTCTCAGAGGTCTACCTCATATGCTCAAACATACCATAGACAACATGGTAGATCCTCATCTTCTCAAGGAAGCAGCCAGCAGAGGTACTCTTCATACAGATATCATCAGCAACATCAACAACCTCAACAACAGCTACAATAGCAACATCATCAGCAACAACAACAGCATGCTCCTGAACCACAAAAGGCTGACAGTCCTAAAAGGCTAGAGTCTCCTCCCATTCCCTTTGTGGATCCAGAGACAGAGACAACTGCTAGAATGGCCAGGTTCCAGGAACTTGTTAGAATTTCAATGATAAACAAAGCTAAAGCTGAAGGAAAGGATCCATCATAGTATTCTGCAATGTCCAAATACAGGAAAGACGAATTAAACAGGTATGAGAAAGCTAATAAATTCTTTAATGTAGATGCCTATATGAATCTACACCCAGAGGCTGTTGTTCCTAGAGCCATATCTCTCAATAGCATTAGAGCTGCTGATATGACAATGTCCAAGAAGCAAGCAGCTAATCCTAACAGAGGGATCAAGTTTCCACAGCCTGCTGACAAAGAAAAAGAGGATAAGCAAAAGGAGAAACTGAAGAAAAAGAAATTATATACATTCTGTTTAAGTTTTTGTCTTTCTGAACTCTTTATTTATGTACTGTCACAAAGCTACCGTAAATATCTGCTGCATATTTCTATTTTTCTGCTAGATATATTTTCCTGCTTTGTGATTGCTTTTTAATTTCGTGTCTATTAGTGACCTCACCTAAATAGGGAGAGATTGTTGGATCCCTAGTCTTATTTGATTAGGTTCACTAACTAGGATGATCGACCCAACATATATAGCTAGGGTCATGTCTTTGTCCTAGAGTTTAGGCTAAGTCCTTAGATTCAGCCTTGCATGGACCAGCCAACAGAAGACTGTAGGAGACTCGGACTTAGAAGAAAATCAAGTTCAGGGAAATGAGTTCGACGTTCATCAAACTCAGCTCAATGAAAGTCGTGCTCCGCTCGACGAACTCAGAGTAAATTCTCTGAGTTGAGCTAGACGATATTCGAGCTCAGGTCGACGAATTGTGGAAGTTCATCTTCAACACTTTAAGTCCAGAATACTTTCTCTGAACTCAGGTCGATGAAGTTATGTTATCAGCTCGACGAACTTGGAGCACGGAATTGGGAAGTTTTCTTAGAAAGCAGTTAGCTGAACTCAGGTCGACGAACAAGAATTCCCAGGTCGACGAATACAATTTCTCTGGTCGTCAAACTTTGATCTTAGGTCGACGAAATCTGTTCTCTGGTCTACGATTGCTGTGTAGTTCCAGACTTGGAATTTTCCCTCATTTTGTCCCTATTCTATAGCAGTAATTCATGAGTAATTAATGCTTATATTCTCTGAATATAGCCGTTAGTTGCAGCATCGATTATGGTCTTCATCAAGAATATTACTTGCCGCTTTTAATGGGACAGTTGGGGAAATCCATTAATGCAATATTCTCTCCAACAGATTTTCATTCTCCAGGCCATCAGCAATTAATGGAATGGAATTCAAAATTCAAAAAGAGAATTCGATTGAAGATATAAAAGAGTTTTTTCTTTTCCAGAACAAGTGACATAGAATATATAGAGAACTGATAAAATACAGGAAGACAGATACACAGAGAAGAGATCAATAGCAACAATACTCTGAACCATCTATGTACAGAAAACAAATTGTTTTCTCCTTGACATTGCTGAAGAAGAAGAAGAGAAACAATCATTACAAATCAAGAGTCTTCATCCACCTTCATTCCAGGAGCTTTCAAGGACAACACATCCATATCAGTCAAAAGTCCCTGAATCTCATTTTCAAGTTAAGGTTGAAGACTAAAGACCTACACCCTGTGCAAGACTCGAAGTGTTATTGAGAGGAGTTCTTGACAATAGCAAAAATCCACTAGTCTTCTTTGTAGAAAAGAGAAAGAGAAGACACCCTCAATCTCTCTCCCCCCTCTACATAAAGGGCTTATTAACTCCCTTCAAAAGTTTATTTTGGTTTTTGAGCACCTGATCAAAAGCTCATGAGTGGCAGTCATCTAATCAAAACCTGCTAGTGGATTCTTACTAGGGTGGGTGGTAGATGAGTGGATGTACCCAGGTTGGGGAACCACTATAAAAGATCTTGCGCTATCTGGTAGCCCTTTTCTTTTTGTTCTTATTGTGGTTATGATAAATTAGATTATCTGTGCCGTGTTAGATTAGATTAACTTAGGTTGCTTTTGCTTTTTGTAAATCTTGGTATCTCTTATTTCAATACTCTGATATTATTATATAAACAGCAAAAAGTTTCCAAGTTACTCTATTCACCCCCCCCCCCTAGAATAAATCAGGTCTAACCCTCTCTTTCTTAGAAGATTTTCAGCCGGTGGAATTTCACAGGATTTCGTCGGATATACCCGACGAATTCGTTGAGTCATACTTGACTAATTCGTCGAGAATGACTTGGGTAGTTTCGGTGAAACAAGTGTAATTGTCAGATATCGCCGAGGATATCCGACGACTTCGTCGAGAATGACTTGGACAGTTCCGGTGGGACAAGTACAATTCGTTAAATATCGTCGAGTTGGACTCGATGAATTCGTCGGATTTACCTAGAAGATTTAGTTGATTCTTTGAGAAAACACAGAGGATTCCCTACAATTCGTCGGACATCGTCGAGTGATACTCGACGCATACGACGCTTTGACTTAGAAGATTAAGAGAAACTCATCGATGATACTCGACGAATTCGTCATTTTGGACTCGAGGAATTTGTCGGATTTATCTCGAATGTTTAGTGAATTCGTCGAGATGATACAGAGAATTCCTACTATTCGTCAAGTAAGTATATATATATACTACGAATTTGACTGGGCAGATTTTCAGCTTGTACTGTGTTCGTTGATTTATACGTATGGGCTGAACCGGGTTCAGAATCTGTGTTGAGTGACTCTTTATGACTGGTCTTTTCAATAAGACTTGTTTAATGTTATAATGGGCAGTACAATGGCAGCATGACATGTGGCGAAGTAACCTAAACCCTAATATTTACTTATAAAAGGGATAATTGAAACCCTAGCTGTCTTGATTCTTCCTTATCGAGTTGTGCTGAGCTTGACGAGAATAGAGAGGTCGACGGTGGTGGATTTCCAGGGAGTACGAGTGCTGGACTTCTTGGAAGGACTCCGAAGTTGTCTCCCTTGGTATTCCTTGTCTCCCGAGAACGATCCAAAAGGATTCGGACACCGCCATGTCGCAAAGACGAAGAACCCGATCTATGACCAGAAATGAGGTGAGCTTCCTACCCTCTCCCTTGGTGTTAGATCTTTAGATATATTCTTGAAGAGATGTATGCTCAAGAGAGTTTGACTTGGTGCGTAATGAAGATCTCCTAGGTAGAGACCACGCTAGGACCTTTGTACTTATGGATCTTGGGATAAACATGAAAGTTGTAGCCCTCGGAAATAACTTTCCAACGGATAGTTTCACGTTTTCTTGTGAGCAATGTGGCTCCCGCAAAGTGTGATGGAAGTTACTGCATTTAAACTAACAATAGGGCGGAATAGACTTTCGGCCTAAGTAAGTTTTGTGTTAGCCGTGTATCCGAGTTTTGGGGTTCAATAAAAAGATCGTAGCCAAATGATATATTTAATTGGGTGAATCCATTATATGCAACCATGATGAGCTAATGGTTTTGGATGGACCTTGGTTATACAAATGATTTATCCATGAAATTCGATAAAGATGCACTTAATAACAATGCGATGAATGATGTAAGTTTTGGAAGAGTTTGTGATACATGATGCACGAATGTGTAATCTAAAGCTATGCGGTAATTTACAATCATTGGAATAACATGCGATGTATTTCTTGTAAAATTATGTTGATCATGTAGAAGCATAAGTGTCATGATGAATGTTTGTTTAATGATATAAGTCTGGGGAAGATGCATGAATTGATATACATGTACACGCTGAATTATAGAAAAGGTCTAGATGAATAATACACCCAAGGTTATGATTTGAGGTCATTAACATTATGAGTTAAAAGTATGATTGAAAATAGTTCACCGCTTATAGTTGTGTTAACTCCCTACGGGTAGCGGTGAGGGTCGTATAGTAATCGAAGGGATTTGATATCTTAGGTTATGACAGAACCTTGTGTTCTTGGAGCACGGGTAAGTTGTTATGAAGGGACACAGTGTGGAGTCCTTGCATGTTTTTTTAGCACAGGATTGGTATGATGAGAAGGGACTTGGTTGGAGCCCTTGAATGTCTGATGGCATGGCTAAGTGTAATTGCATGCAGTGTGCGTTGACACACGGTGTCATAATTCTGGGTTAATGATAGTGTGGTAGGTCTACGGGCTCACCAGTCATCACAACGATGAGAGTTGGAAGATAGACCTTGTGTGGTTGGACTTGGTCCTCAGTGCTCATTCCCGAGGCTCCTTCCGTACCAGTGATGGTTGGGCTTGGTCCTTTGGTGATACACTCCCAAAGGCTCCTTTTATGCCACGACGATAGGCCAGTTGGGTTGTGTTCTTGGTGCACATCTATCCGAGACCCCTTCTGATCCATAGTACATAGAGGCTCCGCAATTACGTTCTTAGCGTTGAGGCATACGGAGTCCTAGGCCTGGTAGTGTGGATACCCACCTAGTAGTGGATATGCCTAGTTTATTATCATCATTTGTCCATGGCGTATGACGTGTAACGCCCCAATTTTCTTAAGGAGGGAAATGGTGTTTTGGAGGCTATCGCCCGATGGTAGCTCGGTACTGCACGACGGTAGCTCCATTATTAGCGTCGACAGAGTTGAGAGCGTTGAGTGTGGCGAGGTGACTAAATGCACGGTCTACCGTGCGGCGGTAGGTTTCTAGCTCGCAACGTTAGCCTTTTTATTGTCCGAGCTCTCGGGAAGTTAATTCCAGCGGTTGGGTTACCTTAGGTGGTAGCTTGGCAATTTATTTGTCAAAGCGCTTGGGTTACTACCGCGCGGCGGCAGTAGCTATCGCGTGGCAGTAGAAGGGGCCATCGTGATGTAACATTCACTATCTACCACGAGGCGCAAGCATCCTAACGCTCGGCGTTAGCGAATCTATAACAGTGTGGCCACGTGTTGGCCTATGATTGGAGGGCCTGGGTGGTTACGCGTGAAACGAGGTGGTACCGCGTGGCGGTAGCTAGTTACCATGCGACAGTAGATTTATATATATGTTTAGTTCGTCCATTTCCTCTTCATTATTCTGGAGTTGGAGAGTTTGGCCAGGTTTTCTAGAGGAGGAGAAGCAACGTCGGAAGAAGCGGGATCTTACGTTGTTCGTGTTTCGGGTCTCGGATTCTTAAGGAAAGTTCAGATTTGTGGAGCTAAAGTCAGAGCGCTCGTTTTCAACTATCTGGATTTCTCGCATGGAGCCAAAGCATACATCAAGGGTAACGATCCTCTTCCTTGGACATGTAAAGTCCTTTCTTTTTCTATTAGAGGGTAAACACTCCATGAAAAAGTGGATGCGGTTCTCCCGATGGGTAGATTCATGTATCCCCGTTAGTTTGCATTTAGATCTGGAATCGAAGTACAGAATAGACATGTTGTGTGAAGCTCATCTGGACAGGTTGGTCTGGATTGTTGATGTTTGTATGTTTTGTATGCCGGAGAAGAATCTGTGGTTATCATGTAGATTTCGGAGTCGCACAGTGTACAGATGATTGCACTGAGAGTACTGGGGGTAGTCTCCAGGAAAACACCCGAAAAAGAGGAAAAACCGATAGTCTATTCCCTACCTTACGACGGTAGTGCTGCCATCGGTGATAGCTTCATGTAGGCTATGTTTGGTTGCAAAGCATGCCTCTGGGAGACCTGTGGGCTATTGCTTGTGAAGCATGTCTCTGGGAGGCTTGTGGACTATATTTTGATTGAGTGTGAGCTTTATTTTCTCAGCTAGGTAGCCATGAGAGCTAACCTAAGTTCATAACCGGGTTATGAATAATACGGAAATGGGAAAGGGGATGCTGACCCGCGTCATGGCTAATGCGCCTGGCGAGTTGAGCACAAACAAAGGCTGAATTGTACTCAACCCATGTCATCCGTCTTGGAGTGAGTCATACAGTGGATCTGCAGATTGTTATGACTTTGCCGGAGGCTTGGGATGTGTTCTCTGGATGTGGCCCTATGAGACTAAAAGCTCAAACGTTGATGACCGCCTCTGAACGGTGGTATGACCCTTAATGTCTTGTGCACCAAGAGTGTGCCTGAGAGCACGGGGCATTGGGCGTTTACGCCAACATCTGCGGAGAATGGTGCTTAAGTTGCACATTCCTATTGCCATGTTGTGGTTATACTAATGCCTACAGGGAAGGAGCATTGTCACTCCGGTTATGGGGTGGGGTAGTTATAAATAGGTCAGCTAATATTGACCATTGCTTTGTTTGTTACCGTGCGGTGGAATGTTGCGTGCAGTTATAGTGGAGCCAAGCGGAAAGTAGCGGGCTGGAGCCCAAAAATATTGTGCTAGCCCTTGAAGGACAAAACGAATACTTCTGTTATTTTATCGTTCATGTGTGGTCGGCCTACGTGCCGAAGTATGTAACATATTTTAATTCAAGTTGAACATTGTAAGGCCTTAAGGCCAAAACCTTATTTGTGTATTTGATTTACATTCCTAGTTGTGGTAGTGGACATTCATGCAGTTACATACCACCTCTAATCCTTGACTTTGTCTTGGGAACGAGAACAGGCCATGCTAGAAGACTATCCAGAACTCTTCAAGTCAGGTACAATTTAAGTTTTGTACCCTTTTGTTTTGAAATTTCGGGACGAAATTCTATTAAGTGGGGGAGAGTTGTAACACCCCAGTTTTTGCTACAGGGTCAGTCTGCAGTTCTGGAAAATTTTTGGATTTCTGGAAGGAGGCACACGGCCTGCGACACGGGCGTGTCGCAGGGCGTGTCGAGGTCGTGTCGACACTCGGTCCAAGTGTCGACACTTTCGCTCGACAAAGTGTCGAGAGTGAGGCACACGGCCTGCGACACGGGCGTGTCGCAGGGCGTGTCGAGGCCGTGTCGACACTCGGCCCAAGTGTCGACACTTTGTGCTCGACAGAGTGTCGAGAGTGGGGCACACGGCCTGCGACACGGGCGTGTCGCAGGGCGTGTCAAGGCCGTGTCGAAACTCGGTCCAAGTGTCGACACTTTTGCTCGACAGTGTGTCGAGACTGGGGCACACGGCCTGTGACACGGGCGTGTCACAGGGCGTGTCCCACTTGGTCGACGATCTTCGCTCGACGTTTTTTCTGCGGTGTCGACACAAAGCCTGTCGACAGGTGTCGAGACTTGGCACACGGCTTGGGACACGGGCGTGTCCCAGGCCGTGTCATCTCTCGGGTTGGTTTCGGGGCCGTGTTGTTGGAGGCACACGGCAGGCCACACGGCCGTGTCACTGGGGACACGGGCGTGTCGGGTTGAACACGGGCGTGTCGGATGCCCGTGTGCGATTCCAGGCGCGTCGATTTGAGACGGCGAATGAGGCACACGACCCTGGACACGGGCGTGTGCCAGGCCGTGTTCGGCCCAGGTCTTCTGTTTTCCAGGCGAATCGCGGCCATTCTTTTTCTGGTTTTGGGATCTAACGGTTCAGGCCATCTCCTGGGAAGTTAAGTCTGATTCTAGGGTGGGAAACCCTCATTTGTTCTCCAAGTCCTCTCTTTCTAAGTTCTTGAGAAAACTAGAGCAAGGAGGAAGAAGAAGAAGCCTTGGGCTGTAGGAAGGGTTTCGGAGCTCCAAATCGCGAGCCGAGTACGGATCCGTGAAGCTTGGAGCGTTGCGAAGTTTTCCATCCGGCTATATTTTTTTTACCATGGCAAGGAAGAGGAGTCGGAAGGTAACGACATCTCTCCTCTCGGTCTTTAGGATGCACGTTTTTAGCATCGTTTTCTTCTAGATTTTTGGGCACCAAACTCTCAAATGAGAGGGGCTTTGGTTTGCCAAGGTTCAAGAGAAACCTCCGGGTCGATTGAGTCCGTACCCGGCATATCTTGCATTAGAGATCCGCTTCGCTAGTGGATTAGGCATGGTGGGTGAAGCCGTAGTCGCGACCGTTAGTCCGACTCGGTGATGTTGCATACGAGCTTAGGGATTCATAGAGTTTTCTGTTGCGGCAAGATGCCGTTTGTGTTGTGGTGGTGAATGTCCCGTTTGCTTGAGAAGAGTACTTGTAGTCGAACCCGGACAAGGTTAGCTCCTCGTGGCGGTAGATGGTTTCCTTGAGTGACAAGGTTAGCTCCGTATGAGAATGGAGATGGTTTCCTTGGTGGACAAGGTTAGCTCCGCACGAGTTGGAGATGTTTTCCTTGGTGCGCGGGAACGCTGCGGTACAAAGAGGGATTGCGATGTATGTAGTCTTGGTTTGTGTTGTGCCAAGGCGTGGCTAAGTCTCCGTGGTCGGCTGGCTATCCCGTGACATGTGCGTCATGTGTGGAGAGTGTCCCGGCGAGACTAGTCCCCTTCTGTGAGACTGACGAGAATGCCAAGCTTGGGGCAAGCCCGGGCAAAGAGGCCATGAGCGGGTGGGGTCCAGCAAGGCTTCTTAGAATCGGTCGGTCTGTGTTTGTTGGAATCCTGATATGAGACGTCAGAGTTTGCAGGCAAGCCCGGGGCTAAGCCCACGAGCGGGTGGGGCCTTGGCAAGAATTCCTTGTGGCGGCCTGTGCGCCGTTTGAGGGAGAGGTGTCTCCCTTAGTGTTTGCGGCTTTATGCCAATGGGGAAATGTGAGTACCCAAATGATGTGATGTTGTGCTAGATGCATACACAGTAGGGTACCTTGGGTGAAGCCCAGGTGTTGCATTCATGTTGCACAGTAGGCCCCTTTCTTTATATGCTCAACCAGTAGAGAACATGTTTGATGATTGAGACATCCAAGCCTGTTTTAATGCTTTTCTATTTATAGATGTTTATATTGCATATGAAGTGCTGACTTGCAGGTTGGAGGGTTCCCCGGGTCCGTTAGGGGCGGCCGGGAGGAGATGTGTTGTTACACAGTTTGAGGTCAGCCTTTGCTGACCCACGTTACTCATAATTTTCACAGGTCAAGGATCGCATGCAGGAGCTAGCACGCCGGCCAGAAAGGCCTAAGCCCCATGAAGTGTTTTTCCCTCTTTTGTAGCACTTCAGTTTTGATGATGTTTGTTTGAGACTATTTTGTCCGGCTTGCATGCCGAGGTAGACTAGGAGTGCTATGCACATTCATGTTTGTTGTACTATTTACTTTTGGACATTTGATGTAAGGCCTTAAGGCCTTTTGTTTACTCTTTTGGTTAGTGGATAACTTCTAGTTGTGCTTGGTTTTCCGCTGTGTTGTGCAAGTGTTTTGAGTTTGGGTAGCTATATCAACTTATAATACTAAAGCTGTGGCGTTCGTATGTTGTGGGGCCCCGGCCGGATCCATATTATACATCCACTACAGGGGAGGTGTTATACATGTGGGAGGAGCACACATGTAGGGGGAGTCATAATTCTATCACACTGGGCTATCTTGTTTAGTAAACCTCATTATATTTCATGCTTATTGTTACACTATATCATGCTACTAATGATTTATATTTCATGAACGAGATTTAATATTATCAAAAGGAGAAGTTTGTTAGAACCGATGGTTCGCATCTCTTTAGTTTGATCAAATCTCAAGTTATATTTGATCATACTTGTGTTGGGTAGAGTGTTCGGGTTTACAGATATGAAGAACGATATTTTCAATCTCTGTGACCTATCATCGGCTCTAGGGATGGAGGATTAAAGTGAGCGCACAAAGGTTTCTCTATGTGACCTACCATCGGGGGATAGCCCTACAGCTGAGCACTAGCCATCTCGGCGACCATCGAGTCAATTGCGCCGAGAAGAAATGCTACCACTGGGCGCTACCACTGGGCACTACCCTTACCATGCCACGGTATCCAAAAGAGGCAAGGATATTTTAGGATATTTTTCCTAATTTGATGGACAGCTGGCGACACAGCGTAAAAAGACCTACCACTGAGCGTTAGCTCTATCATCGGTAGTTGCTTATTTAAAAAGAGACTATAAAAGTGTGTGTTTCTTTTTCTGAGCAGACAAGGAGGGGAATTACAAGCCTAGGGTTCGGCCACCGCCTCTGCTGTTGTAAACCACCTTCTTCGTGTAAGGAAAAGTGAAATATTTCCCTTCAGTTCGTGATCGAAGAACTCCGAAGAGCGAAGTCTCCCACGACCACCAGTAGCTGATCGAGCACAAGAAGAACAGCATTTAGAAGCATCGATTGTGCACCATTTTATGGAGGAATTCTTTTTGAGGGAGCAATAATTTCAAACTCTTTATCTTTATTTGTACTTTTTCTCCGTTCTAATAGATGTGTGTTGTGAGGAAAATTGATCAGGGAGGTCGTTGAAATCTGGGGAGGATTCCATAGGAAATCGTCCTAGGAGGACGTATAGATCTTGGACATCTAGTGGGCTCTAAGACCCTTTCTGGGAGGAAGGTGAGGAGTCGGCTCGTCAATCTTCTTGAGAAGAAGAGAGAGAGCCAACTAGTACTAGTTGAGGGTCAGTATAAAACTAATAGAGTATTGTTTGATTCATCGTCTCCGATCTCCGATGTCACGAAGATCTAGTTGTATTGGTGTAAACCCTTGTTTTTAGTTTTGAATAAAATTGTATTTCCTTTATTTCATCTCGAATTCGTGGTTGCATGTTGCTGGGGTTGGGGTGTGTGGAAAATTAAAAAACAAACCTTCACAGGGGAAAAGTGGTTTCGTGACCTACCACCGCGCGGTAGTATTTTATCGCCCCGCGGTAGCTTCTAGAATAGGTTGCCCTCAACCTGTATTTTCTGTGACCTACCGCCGCAAAGTAGTAGCCTACCGCCCCGCGGTAGCTTATAGAACAAGTTGGCTTGCTGAAATTCTTTTAATTCTAAATTTTAATTTCAAAACCTTATTCACCCCCCTCTATGGTTGGCCACAAGATCCAACAAGAAGAGTTAACTCTATCGATGAGAGTGTTAGTTCGTCGACAAGAAGACCTCGCTTGTTGACTAGAAAAGAGATAATGCCATGCGATAGGTGTTACCTCCAACGATAGCTCTATCAACAAGAATTTTTCATCTGTCGATGAGAAGTATTGGTTTGTCGATGAGAAGAACTAGCTTGTGGACTAGAAAAGAGATAATGCAGTGCGTGAGGTGTAACCGTTGGCTATAACTCTATCGACAAGTGTTGGTTTGTCGATGAGAAAAACTAGGTTATCGGCTAGAATAGACATAAGACCGCGTGGAAGGTGTTACCTCTAGTGGTAGCTTTGACAACGAGAATTGTTGGTTTGTCGACGAAAAGAACAAGCTTGTCGACTAGGAAATAGATAACGCCACGTGATAGATGTACCACTGGTAATAGTCTTTGTAAAAGGGAGAACAAAAGAAGAAACCATGCGGCAATACAGAGTTCGCAGCACAGAGAGAACAAAGCAAAGAGCTTAGTGGGCGGTTAGAAAACCGGAGTCCGCAGAGGCCGCAAAAGAGCTCAGCGGGCGGTTAGAAAACCGGAGTCCTCAAGGATCAGGTTTGCTCTGATAGCATTTGATAAAATCTAAATAATAGGATTTTCATTTCATAAAAGTTAAATTACACGAGTATGACACCTTATTTATAGGGGAGAGAAGATAGAAATATAATAAAACATATGATGTGAGACTAAATTACAACATGTCGACTATGCGAACTATCATTTATAGAACGCATAGAGCTGAGCGGTTTAGATAGGCTATCCGCTCCTTAGCAAGAGCTCGCTGGTCTCTTTTCCTCAGATCGACTCTGACCACCAGAAGCACCAGAAACGAACAGTCGTCTATAACTGCCAAACTGCAGCGGCCTCAGCCTCCTGCCCACAAAACTACAACATTGGTTAGATCACCATACTTCATCTATCAATAGCGGCCTTAGCCTCCTGACCGCCAACCCACAACAACGGATAGAACTCCAAACCTCCCTTGTCGAATTAAGGAGATGGTTTTAATGATCCCCAAGCCAGCTAGACTGTCAGACCAGTACGCCAGACGCAGACCGCCATAGTAGTTGCCAATCATTTAAAACCAGTCCTCTAAAAGTCTGTCAACCACCAACGACCAGGCCTCCAAACTGCCAGACCATAAGGCAAACCGCTAAACTACCAGACCGCCAGACTACAAGATAGACCTCCAGACCAGACTGACCAGACCGCCAGTCCGCCAAACCACCAGACCTCTAAACTGCCAATATCACAAATTCCAATAGTGTTGTCGATGAGAAGGATCAACGATGCTCATGTTAATTTTGGAGGTGGTGACTACATCTATACCGCGGCGTGGTAATCATTATCATCGCGCGGTAGCTGGCGAACAAATAAGGCAAAGAACGCCCACCCCCCCCCCCCCTAATGACCATACCTTATTCTACATGCTAGGAGGTGACACAAGATACTAGTTGTCCTTCCAAGGCATGACCAACCACTCCCTTAATAGGATAATCCCTTTCAGTCACCGCTTCTTCCATCTCAAGCTCTCATTCTCTCACTTTCTCCTCCTCGTTACCTTCTCTACATCTCAAGCAGAAAAGAGATCACCTTACCAGAAAAAATCAAGCAAAAGGAGTGGAGTTTGGAGAAAGATTGGTGGAAACCACCGCCACCATGCCTCCTAGGAGAAGTACCCACTCAATAGCCTCCATTTAATTAGATTTACTCCCCTTTCCCTTTGTCATAGTTCTTTAGATCAAATTAGGAAAAAACATTGAGCTCAAATGAGCTTGATTCCATGGAGATCCATGAAGAAATGGCAAATTTTAATTCTCAATCGAAAACATCATTCTGGACATCCCCGATCGTCGAACCACCACCCATCGATGGCTCTCATTCAGAGGAAGGTAGTGGTGGTGTTGACCAGCCATGGAGGGGCTTAACTTGCTATAAGGAAGCCTTTATTTATGCTCCAAGTTAGACTCATCACAACCATTGGCTGGAGGAAGAAGATGAGCAATTGTGTTTAGATCTGCTTCAAGATTTGTGCAGATTTGCTACAAGTAGACCAAACTAAACTCGTCACACATTCAGTGAAGTTCAAACCCAATTTAAGGAATGATAGATACAGATCTTGGGTTCATCATGAAAGTTGTAGCCTATGGTCTGAACTTTCTAGAAGGGTGGTACAAAATCCGAGGAGGACTATAGCTCCCTAGAATCCATTTTTAATAAATTGTGATGCAAACCATAGTATCCTCTAATTTGGGTATTTTTCTAATAATATTGAACTGATGCTTATGAAATTTGGTACATGTATGCTTGATGATATTATGGACACCTTCACTAAGTTTTAAAATTTTTGGAAATGAATTTCCTATAGTATTATGAATAATTTCATTTCAATTAATTGTATCATATAAAATGATTTTGATGTTCATTGAGCCTCAAATTTTGATGACATGCATGTAATGTTATTTATGACGAAGTGAATTTGGATTTGATTTAACCACTTATTTTACTACATAAATGTTGTCATTTCATGAGATTAAATGTGTGGTGGATACCTTAGAAATGTTTTGTTAATTGCACACGACTATTTGAATATTTCTCCAAATGATCTAAAAAATGGAGGATAGTTGCATATGAACCTAAGGATTGGATCCAAAATTTTGTAGAATTTTTGAAGCATATTTTTCTAAAGTTTCCACAATTATTTCAAGATCATTAAAAGTGACAAGAGAGTTTTCATATTTCAATTGTATACAAAGTTTTTAGTATGATTTTAATATATAATGTTGGAGATGTATGATCAAAATTTTAGGGCATTTGAAGTTAATTGCAAACTGTTTCTAATTGATAAACACATTGCCCTACTGTTTCTCTTAAAGTGAAACTTAGGATAACTAATCTTGGAATTGTTTATAGAATCCCATCACGACTATCATGAGAATGTAAATAAAACATTGAAGGTGTATCGTTACGGTTTTGTAACTTATATACAGGCTCGCCTGGTTAACTTAAGCAAATTGGATCATGTTACTAGTCATTTAGAGATACAACTAGTGACCTTAGTAACACTGCCCCTTTTCCCCGAGTGTTTAGTCGTGGTTAGGGGTTGGTGGCTTAGTATGAGTATATACTAACCATGGCAAACTCTAAGATGAGGCGTTATGGAATTTATAGAGAAACTTACTTAGTGACTCTATAAAATCACTAGGTACAGAAGTACTCCCATAGGATCACGAGAAGTTATTCCCATGTTTTGCACACTCCATTGCACAAGAGTTATCTCCCAAGGTTTTTGGGTAATGACGACTCGATACTAGTAGCAGTGGTGGTATGGTGTAGTTTAAATGATATGATTATATCATAATGTGTTGTGGTAAGGACTCAGTTGATAGTCCTTGAGTGTTGGTTAGCACGCGTTTATACTGGGAGAAAATCTTATTACATTGGGGACTCTGTTGGTCGTCCTTGGGTGTTGGTTAACAGTAAATTACTCATGGGAATCTCAAGGGTGTGTTGTCATACAATAATGCGTAATGATCTTGGTTTAATAAGATTGCTTGTGGCGAGTCTATGAGCTTGACCGATCATCACACTAATAGAAGCTGGGGATAGACTCTAGGCTAATAGGGAAGTTGTCTTGTGGGCCAGCTCAACTGGTGTCTTGGAGACGTTTTCTCGATGAACCCTCACTTAACAATTACGGTTGCGGGTTTGCATTGAGAATTAATACATAATTTTCCACTGGACTTGGGCATCGAGCCGTACGTAAGGTCTAGGTCTGATAGTGTGCATAACCACCTGGTAGTGGAGATGTCTTATCCACAGTCTCCATCTGCACACGAAAGGAGGTGCCTGAGAGGTTAGCTACAAGAAAAAAGTGGGAACTATAATCTATGTCGACATAGAGTTGAAAAGTGGATGTATAAGTAGATCATGGGTGAGTCATCATACATCCATACATTGCATTGCATCACTCGGCACAAAGACCCTCATCATATAAATTTATATGAGCACTTTTATATGATGAGTTATTCTTTTTTACTTATGCAAGACTCGTAACTTATAATTTTGTATGCACATTTTTATAAGTTAAGTTCTGTTGCTTTACTACATATCTTTACATTTGATGTTGTTACTTGCTCTTTAATTACAATATTTAAAAATAATTGCTAGACTATAAACATTGACATGTCACCTTCTTGAATTATTGCTTATATATAGTACCCTTTATTCCTTCCTTTCACCCTTTGCCTGTTGGGGGAGAGGATGTGAATCCATTTAGTCATTTTAACTAACGTTGGTCACACCACATCATTTTAGGAGGAAACCCAGCAGGAGCACCAACAATACAGCGTGTAGGAGGATAGTTTGGTCAGGGAGACATGGCCTACCACCATGACTTAGTTGTTACCAACACTTTTTTATTGTCGATGTGAGAATTCAGAGTTCTTGAAGTTGTCTTTTATTACATTTTGTACCCACTCATGTTCAAGAATGCTAATTACTATATTTCGCTTCCTGTTTGACCTGTACATTTAGTGGACTTAAATATTATTATGAATCATTGACTACTGCTTTAATCAATTGATGGGTTGACATGTGATATTTAGAAATAGCATGCACGATTGGTGTCTTTTGGTGGATGTTAGCCCGAGTGTTGGGGCTAGTGCATGGCGACTGTTCTGGGCATAATACTCTGCTCGGCCATATCCAATTCCTGGAGTGCAGAGTATTACAATTGGTTTGAACGAGAGAGCCCTTCACCAACACAACAAGTCCATGCCATAGACAGGGTTTGCCCCTCGCGGGAAATGCCAACAAAATCGGGTAAGGCCGTGTTATAAGTTCAAATGGGAGAGCCCTTTGCCAACACAAGTTTATTCCCTATCATCGCCTAGGCCTTACACCTCTCGGTCGATGACAACAAACTCGGGTAATATCATGCTATTGGTATGAACGGGAGAGTCCTTCACCAGCACAAGTGTATGTCCTTCCATCTCTAGGGTCTGCCCCCCTGCAGTCGACACCAAAAAACTCGGCAAGGAGATGCTATTAGTTCAAATTGGAAAGCCCTTCACCAGCATAGCAAGTCGACACCTTGTCATCGCTAGTTCCTGCCCCCTTGTGATCGACGCCAAAAAACTCGGGAATGGTCACGTTATTAGTTTGAATGGGGGATCCCTTCACCAACACAAGTATATGCCCTGTCATTACCAGGGTGTGCACCCTCATGGTTAGCTCCAACATACTCGGGTCAGGTCGAGCTCCCGGTTAGATAGGGTGAAATGCCCCTACACCAGCATAAGAAGCATGTATCTAACCATTATGCTTCTTTGGCATCCTTCAACCGCGCTGTTTGGGCATCATGCAACCGTGTTGTTTAGACCACTTGTCACCACACTGCTTGTCCATCACACCATCATGTTTGTTAGGCATCTCGCCACTGCGATGCTTCGGCTTCCTGCCACTGTGCTGCTTAGGTATCACACTATTACTAGGCTTTAACATCTCGCTCCCACGCCTCTTGAGCATCTCGCTTTCACACTTTTCAAGCACTCTGCTCCCGCGCTGTATGAACATCCGCTCACACTGTCCGAGCATCCCACTCTAGTGTCGCTTCTATCAAAAAATAAATCTTTGAAGCAACAAACTCAACAACCCTCAGTAAGGGCGAACAAAGGTCCCCCTATGCTAGAACCAACCGACAAGCTCGTGAGGATCTCTGAAGCTAATACAAATATGCAAACACACGATAAACTCAGACATCGATGTTGAGCGTCAACAACCGACTACACTGAGGGATGACCTAAGTCCCGGTGCTAAGCAATAATCCACCAAAATCAAGTATCAACAACTACAGCTTATGCAGGACAGCGATATCAAAATCAAGCACTGACTTTCGGGATCTACACAAAGTAACGAGCTCATGACCCCACAAAGATGGGAAATTCACCCAAGCAAACTCACAGAAGCGACCCGCTTGAAAGAATAATTTCAAAGCGTATATCGAACAAAAAGTTCAAACATTCGGAAATACAAGTTTGTTAGAAAACAATTCAGCCACGTTTTCTACAAAAACGGCCTCTGAAAATTAGGAACCTTTGATGGGTTTCCCCAAAATGGGTTTGATCGAATCAAAGATTTTTTTTGCACGACCTCGACCGGTTTGTTGATACAATTACAACAGGCTAAATCTCACACAATTTAGAGTCTGTTTGATCTTCCAAACGAACGTCGAAACGCATGTATGCACCTCGACACTAACTGCACCCCTCATCATGAAGAAGAGCCCCCATCACTTAGTAGGGAAAACATTAGTCCCCATATGGAAGGAGAGGAAACCACCCAAGTGCGGTCACCCAAGAGCAGCCACCGCTGCACCAACCATGCGTTCACCACCACACTAGCCGTGCGTTGGCCGCCACACCGACCATGAGACCCCTACCGCACAATCGCATATGCGCGACACGTGGGTGCGAGAAACCATACAGCAGGCATGCCAATTGCGTAGTTTCTGCCACACCTACCAAGCGGCCACCTCCCACAGCTGCGCCCACGAGGTCACACACGCACGACCACACAAATTCGGCGGCCACACAGGCCAATGTGTGGCTGCACCCCATGTTGCTCGCATGGAAACCTATCTCGTCCACGTCAAAAGATTCTTTGTTAGATGTTGGTCTTCCCTGTGACTTAGCATGCTCGGCTCATTCTTGAGCTGAGATGGTTCATCTTGACCGCTCCATAAAAATGTAAGCGACCCGCAACTATATATATATATATATATATATATATATATATATATATATATATATATATATATATATATATATATATATATATATATATATATATATATAATTTAATATATCGGATAGAGAGGGCAAGAGAGAAAGAAAGAGAGGAGAGGACGGCGGCGGATCCGGATCCGCTTCATTTCAAATGAAATGAAGAGGATCCATTTCATGTTTTAGTGAACAAGATAAGTCCAAAAAATATCTAGTGGACAAGATTTTTTTAATTAAAAAATATAAAAGGATTGAAATTGCAGAACTCATTGGATCAAAAAGCAATCAATCATGATCATGAAATGAAGTGGATCATACGCGGCGGAGAGGGAGAGAGAGGCTTATAATATTATTTATCTTGTTATTAAATATATCAGATAGAGAGAGGGCCAAAGAGAAAGAAAGGAGAGGAGAGAGGGGGCTGAGAGGAAGAGAGAGAGGGAGACAGGGAGGGATAAGGAGAGGGAGAAATAATATTTTTATCTCACCACATTATTTTAAAAAACAAATATTATAATATTGTTGTATTTTTTTTACGATCATTTTGAGTACTCATGTAAATGCTACGGGCGTAGCCCACAGAAGCATCGAGCACGAGCAAAGCCCGTGCGGAGGCGGGCGAAGCCCGTGCAGATGCAGGCGAAACTTGTTTGAATGCGGCCGAAGGCCACCCGAGAGCATCGAACACGGGAAAAAGACTCACCAGTGGAAGCATGAATGCAATATTATAGACGTGCTAGGCAGCTAAATTATGGCTAGAAGTGTGAATGCAAAGCTTACCCACTAGTAGAAAACACTGTTCACTAGAACCCTGTTTGATAAACTGGTGTATGCAAACTTTGATCTCAGAAAAAAAACTCATGGCTGCCGAGATGTGAAATCTGCAACTTCTGAAAAAACTAATGATTATGGATTGGCCAAAGAAAATTGAAATATGTGAACTAATTGCAAAAATGAAGGGTATGTTGCTCATTCTTGGATTTTTAGCATCCCAATGCTGTTTGTAGTTGTGTTAAGATGATTTCTATTCTTTCACTATTCAGTTGCTTTAGAAGCAACTATTTTATTGTACTAGTCTTCTAAATAATTCCCAAATATGTTCCTTTGTACATATCGTTCTATTTTAACAAGTTCTTTTGCTATTGTTCTGTATATAATGATTTTTTTCTTATTCTTATGATCACGTAAGTGAAAGATGGGATAAAATGCATAAAGATGGGATTTTTCTTCTAGTGCCCGCATCCCAATTTGCATCAGTAATCCTTTGGATTCAAACACCTGGAACACGTCCTTGCTACATGCGAGTACAAGCGATTGTATACTAGAATAGTAATCGTAAACGAGCACAACTGATCATATTCAAACAAAGCTGTTAAGTGCCGTGACATTTTCCAAAAAAAAGAAAAACAGAAAAGAACTAAAAAAACCCCGCCCAAACAGGCCTGTGTATGTTTTCAAAGGAGGCTATGAGAATATTCATGCCGCCACCAGACACATGTATTACCAACCAATCATAACCACAATGTTCATAACCGCCACCACCGCACTAAATAAGCCCTAAAACTGCGCCTCCAAATAGGGCCCAAGTCAAATTCAACAGTTACAGTTATCTTAAACTTGCATGTTTCCAAAACAATAATAATTTCAAATCAATGAACCTTTCTAAAGTACATATAATTTGCATAAACTATATTCAAAACTACATGGAAATTTAGAAGTCTGAACATTCAAAACTTTTGAAAAATTAAAACCAAAGCTGGGAGAGCGGTGAAGTTACATAGCTCCCGTGGAATTGAAAGATTCTTCCGTGAAAATTGAAAGTTTACTAAACACCAAATTTTTTGACACCATTGCCATAAATGGAGTTAAAATGCTGAATTAAACAGAACCTAAATAATGACATAAATCTAAACAAAGCCTCTTTTAAACAGACCCACTGAACAAAATTCAACAGTCGAAAGTAGAATTTTTTTTTTTAAATAACTGTTCTTAGGCAATTGCTCAATAAAACCCAAGGTGAACAATATGAACGAAATACCATAAACAATATGAACGAAATACCATAAACAATATGAACATGGGCCAACCTCTATAAGGATAATACAACAAGGCAATCAAATCTGAAAACTAAATTTTTTAAAAAAAATGTATGCACGGAAGAAGTAAATGTTCTCCACTTTTAAACAGACCATGGCACAGAACAGGGACCACTCACATATACTAAAGAGTAAGAGAAAAGCCACGGAGATGCTTGGAATCCACTCCAGATTCACGGACTAGTGCAACCCGGCCAGTTCTCGCCACCTATAAACAACAACAACACTCAAGCCTTTATCCCACTATAAACATCAAGGAAGAATAAAATTAAAAAAAGAAAAATTGAAAGCAGAATCATGTCTGCTGGAGAATGAAGCTTTTCACCATCATCTAAGGTACAAAAAGTGAAGCATATGTACATTACGCCATAATCCAGGATAAAGTCTAGACACTGCCCAAGTCAAACTTTGCGGGTTTATGCTATATTTAGTTGAACCTGATCCATTATATGTCAAGTTACATCAAGGCTCTGTTTGGCCCTGCGGACAAAGAAGCGAAATGCAGCAGCCCGCAGGCTATCTGAAACCGCATGTAAATGGCGTTCCAGTGCATAAAATCGCCAAATGATACAAGTTAGAACGGACACCGGCGTGCCCCCACAGGGGTGCCAAACATGATCCTAAATGCAATCATTAGAAAGACCTTGACATTCCTAAATGTGGATTTCACAATTCCTCTTCTTGATAATCTTCGATTCACTGGACCATTTACACATCTAGTCAACAAAACGTTTTACTAGTACTAGGTGTCATGCTTAGCCCCATTTGTTCTGTGACGTTGGGTAGTGGAAGATAAAATCAGATTACTCAGTCATTGCCTAACATTGGAGCTCAAGAGAATACGATTAATCAGATGCATTGCAGCTGCTGTATAACCCTGTATTCACCAAGTGGGTAACCCAGGAAGTCCAAGGCGCAAAGGGGTCCTAAGACCCGGACGAGTCGAGTGGGCGAGTAAGGAGGTAGGCTCACACTTGCCCAAGATAGCAGGCGTGCGGTCGGCGGGGCGAGTCAGGTGGCAAGGCCACACAAGACCCAGGCGAGTGAGAGGCTAGCGAGTGTTAACTTCATCAAGCACTCGCCACTCCGAGCGGAGCGAGTCGGAGAGCAGGTCCGCACTCGCTCCAAGCAAAAGGTAAGAGGTTGTCAAGTGTCTGTTTCACTAGGCACTCGCCGGGTAAGGCGAGGTGAGTCGGGAGACAGACCCTCACTCGCCCCAGGAGGCGAATCAAGTGGGCGAGTGCCGGCTTCATCAGACATCCGCCACTCTCGGAGACTGAGACCTCATCATTGATTTATTTTAGAGAATTTTCCATAGAACATTATGTTTGTTTGTGTCTGTCAATATCCTTTCCAAACAGCAGAGTCTGGCTATTGACAGACCAATTTGAGGTGTATTTAGTAAAACCAAAAGGCGTAATTCTGCAATGTGCAGGCTAGACTTGGAAAACTATAAATAGACCCTGAAGGGCACCTTTGGAGGGGATCGATTATTTGGCTTCTTCCTCCTCTGGTCAGTTTTGGTTGGCTTCAAGTGCCCTCCAAGGTGCCCAGCTTCAGCATTGATTTGGGAGGGAAAGCGCTCTAAGATCTTTCGGGTGTGTGGTGGGACCTCCGCGTTGTGGCTCAGGGTCTGTGTTTTGTTCTATGTTTTCAGACAAGCGATCTTCCTCGGGATAAGTGTGGGTTGCCCCCTTTCGGGCCTGAACTGCTCGTTGGGCCGAATCTCGGATCCAACATTTTTGGTGCGGTGAGCGTGGACCGTAGTCTGCACAAGAAAATCTTAATTAAGTTCCATGGCTGGAGGTGAAGGACAAGGTACCGACCACGACGACTCGCCACCACCCGCGACACCAGCTACAGTCAGGATGTTCGAAGATTTCAAGAGTGAGATCCTGGAGACCATTCATCATGCATTCGCCGCGCATGCCGAGTGCTCAACCCCTTCTAACTTGGTGGTCGAGCCAGCATCCCTAGACGAGAACGCCCCAGGGAAGAGGTCGAGAAAAGAAGTGGCGGGTGAGGGGTTCGAGCGGGATCTCGCGGGGCGAGAGCTCTTCCCCAGCCCGGCGAGTGTTGGCCCAGCCGGCGAGCTGATCGCGTGGGTGGAGCAGGCGAGACCGGCGAGTGGAGGAAGCCCATTCTGCGAGTTGATCATGTCAACACCGGTTCCAAAGGGGTTCGGGGAACCGGAGATGACATACTATACCGGCAAGGACGATCCCGTCCAGCACTTGCAGTGGTTCAAGGACGTGGTCTCGGCAGATGTCAGACACGTTCAAATGACGTCTTTTCGTCATCACATTGAAGGAGAAAGCAAGGGACTGGTTCCACCAGCTCCCAGTGGAATTGATCTACGGGTTCGAATATTTGTGCCGAAGTTTTCAGCTTCGTTTCTCGACATCCAAGAAGAGAAAGAAGAGTGCGGAATCACTCTTTCTGATCAAGCAGGGGCAGAAGAGTTGCTAGCCAACTACGTGGACATGTTCTAGGAGGAGATCTTGCTAATTCAGGAGGTGCCGAGATTTACCCTCCAGCTCGAGTTCACCGTGGGGTTGCGGCAGAGATTCTTCAAGATGAGCTTGAACCAGAAGCACCCCTTCTCCTTCGAAGAGTTGATGGAAAGGGTGGCAAAGGAGATCGAAAAAGAGGCGGCGAACCAGGAATTCGCAAAAAAATTGGCAAGGCTGAGAGACTCGGAATCGAGGGAGCGGGGAGGTTTCAGACAGCAGCAGAGAAGGAGAGAGGAGTCAAGGACACAAGGGTATCAGAGACCTCACGAGGGTTAGGAACCAGGTTGGAGGCAGTAAGGAGGGGTCGCTCAGGGTCAAGGAAGAATGTTTGCCCAGGGAGGGGGAAACTTTCATGGAGGGCAGGGGAGGTTCAACACTCAGGGGTGGAGATAAGGCCATAGGCTGCTCTTACCCCCACCGCAACAAGCTATGGTGATCGGTCGGGGGAAGAGGTAGAGGAAGAGGAGTAGGAGGAAGAAGGAGGAATTAGTCCATGGAGGGACGACGGGAAGAGGCGGTGTTGCCCTACTATGACTACCATCAGGAGGAGGGTGACGTGACGGCCACCTGTCCCAACGTTGTTAAGATCGCGAGTAAGATCGTAAGATCGTACGATCTTACGATCTTACACAGGCCACCGATCCGAATTCTGCGTGGGATCGTCGGGACTGAAAGATCGGTAGGATCGGAGCGTAACATCGTAAATCGGTAGGATTGTCGGGCTCCACGATCCCGTCTGGTAAGTTAAAGTCCCGACCCTGCTTCCTAAACCCTATTTCCTCTCCCGCAGCAGGTCATCCTGTCTCCGACGGCTTTTGCAGGTGCAATCCCGCAGCAGGTCTTCTTCTTCTTCTGGCAATCTCACAGCAGGCAGCAGGTCTTCTCTTCTTCTTCTTCTTCTGGCAATCCCGCAGCAGGCAGCAGGTCTTCTTCTTCTGGCAATCCCGCAGCAGGCATCATGTCTTCTTCTTCTTCTTCTTCTGGCAATCCTTCTTCTTTTTCTTCCTCTCTCGTGCCTTCTTCTTCTTCTTCCACTCTCGTGCTTTCCCCTTCTTCTAATTTGTGTTGCTTTCTTATGTACATTCAGCTGGAGGGCAAATTTGGAGAACCTACCTTCAGACGGTTGTCATCAAGCTGAAACCGAGGTATTCATCTTCCATCCTCGTCTGTATACTCTACTGCTTATGGCCTTATACTATTGTGTCTTCATTGGGTTTATACTATTATGTCTAATACTTATATCATTAGGTTTATGTTAATTTTAGTGTGTCCATATTTTGATCTCTTGTGTTAAATGTTAATTTGTTCTAACAACTTTAATTTGTACAAAACAATAGGTGCACTATAGTGTTGTATTGTGTTAGTAACAGCGTCAAGTGGTGGTAAAAATAGTGCATCTGGGAGCAATATTATTGATGCTCGTATTCGATCTAGAACGCAAAAGACTGCTGCAGGAGCTAAAAGTGATGTTGGATGGAAGTATGACATTCCAGTAGAGGGAGATATAAGGAAAATACAATGCAAATTTTGTCAGAAAGTGGTGACGGGAGGAATATATCAGTTAAAACATCATTTGGCGTGTACACAAAAGGATGTTGGAGCTTGTAGAGCCGTGCCAGACGAAGTGAAAAAGGAATTATGGGATATCCTAGTTGATTTGCAAGAAAGACTATTGAAGAAAACAATCGCCCCCGTAGAAGAAGAGTCAAGTGGAACTGTGAAGAGAAAAGTAGAGGATAAAAGATCTACTAGTTTTTACAAGAGAAGTGAAAAAACTCGATCTACAATCAACAACATTTTCAAAAAGGGTGTGCGAGAGGAAGCATGTAATGATATTGTTTCGTTCATCTACAACAACGAAATACCATTTAATGTGGTAAAGAGTGATGAATTCCACAAGATATGCGAGTCTATTTCAAGACATGAATTAGGTTTCAAACCACCGTTTTATCATGAAGTTAGGGTCAAATATTTGAAGCAACAATATGATTTGAAAATGGAGACTCTTGCTGAACATAAAGTTCATTGGAAGAAGCTGGGATGCACAATAATGACTGATGGGTGGACGGATAAAAGAAGAAAAACACAAAGAGAAGAAATCGCTTAAAGCAGAAGATCATGAATGATGTCATCTTTGTGATGACAAATTCAAGATCGGGCAAGATGAAAAAAAGGAGTGCGGATAATTACAATTTTGATGATATCCCTTCAGATGATGAGTGGATTGTTGAAGATGAAGACAATCTGATGGTTGCAGGAAAGGAAGAAGAGGCTCCAATTGAAGCGGATTTGGATACTCCTGATTTCATTGGAGAACTTGCTGGAGCTGCAGAAGAGGACGAAGAGGCAGAGCAACTGATGGTTGAAGGAGATGAAGATGCTTTCGGGGAAAATTTAAAATTTGACTTGAGTGATTTTCTTTAAAGTAGGATTGAACACTATTAACTTTTTGGTATGTAATATTTTAATGTGATGGTATGGTATGCGACTATACATCTATGTCTTTTATATTAATATTTTGATGTGATGGTAATATGGTATCATTGGTAATTTGGTATGATATGAAATATTATATTTTTATTTGATGGTATGTAGATTGTTACATATTTCTCATACTTTTGATTTAATTTTTATTAAAATACGATCTTGCGATCCGGGTCGATCCTACGTTTTACGATCTTAGGGATGTCTCCCGATCTTAGTTAAGATCTCGATCTTCACAACATTGACATGTCCTGAGTTCCTGGAGGTCAGGAGGGTGAGAGGCCCGAAAGAGCAACAACCACCAATGCGGATTGAGGAGGTGACAGGAGGAGCGAAGGAAGAGGAACAGTGCGGGGACATGGCTGACATGGGAACCTGAGGGGGATCTGGGTGATCCACTGGGGGGTGGGGATGCAAGCCTCCATACCATGTATCGTCGGAGCGTTGCTTCGACGTCTCAATCCCCACCCTCGGAGATCACCTTCTCCCGAAAGGATATGTCATACCACGAAGATCTGTTCTGCGATGTGCTAGTGATCCAGACAGCCATCAAAAACTTCACCGTCTCACGGATCCTCGTCGACAATGGGAGCTCGTTCAACGTCATCTTCAAGAAGGCGTTCCGCGTTCGACGAAATGAAGGTGGAGTCGAGAAGAGTGTTGGCCTCAGATGGGCCGTTATTTGGGTTCTCCGGGGAGAGAAAGAAGGTGGAAGGGGGAGTCGGACTTCATGTGACTTCAAGGGGTCAGTCCCGGAACTATCGGTTCGTCATCGTCGACGCTACGATCAGCAACAATGTCATCTTCGGACGGCCCCTCATCAGCGCGTTCTAATATGTCCCCTCCTCATTCCACCAGTGCCTAAAGTTCAGCGTGGGAGGAGTCTAGATCAAGGTGCGAGGAGGCCCGAAGGTAGCAAGGCAGTGCTACGTTATAACCGTCAAGACCATCTCCTAGATGGCGGAAGCTGAGGAAGTGGAGAAGGTAATGGAGGAGCAGGCAAGGAAGGAGGATGTGGTTGAAGTGGCTGAGGAGATAGTGGATCAGGTGGGGATGACGGAGGTGATGGAGATGGATAAGGGAAGGGAAGAAGAGGAGATCCTCGCTCGAGGAAGGAGGATGGAAAGTGAGCAGGGGGAGCAATCTCGGTTGGAGGTAGCAGAGGAGGTAGTGTAGAAAGAGGTCCTGGCCCAAGATGGTAGAGCGGAGAAGGTGAAGATCAACGAGGAGCTAAGCCCGGAGGACTAGGAGAGGATCCTGGCCTGCGTCCAGCAGAACGTGGACGTCTTCGCCTGGAGTGCGGCAGACATGCCAGGGAACGATGTGGATGTCGCGTGTCATCGTCTCAACCTCGACCCAAATACCCGCCCCATCCGACAGAAGAAAAGATCCGTCGCCTACAGACTGGTCGAGCCCATCCGGTAGGAGGTGGGTAAGCCACTCAAGGCCGGGTTTGTATCGGAAATCCAGTATCCAGGCTGGGTCTCCAATATAGTGATGGTTAAAAAAGGTGATTGAAGGTAGAGGATGTGTGTGAACTTTTCTTTACTTAATCAAGCATGTCTCAATGATTGTTATCTCTAGCCCCGAATCGACGCGCTGGTAAATTCAGTCATCGGTTTTTATCTAATGAGTTTCTTAGATGCTTTTTCAGGTTACTATCATATCTGCATGCACCCGCCCAACATAAAAGATGTCACCTTCATCACAGGGGATGAGTACTACTGCTACAGGATGATGTCTTCGATCTAAAGAATGCAGGGGCAACGTATCAAAGGATGATGAATCAGGTATTCCAGGAGTATAAGGGCAGGAACCTGGAGGTCTATGCGGATGATCTTATGGTCAAAAGTAGGGACATCGGGTCTCATCTACAGAACTTGGCAGAAACCTTTAGCACTTTGAGGAAGTATAAGATAGGGCTCAACCCCCAGAAGTGTGTATTCGGTACTAGTAGGGGAAAGTTCTTAGGCCATCACCTCACCCCAGCGGGGGGAGAACCCAACCCTGTCAAAGTGAAAGCGATACTGGAACTGGAGTCGCCAAAGAACGCGAAGGAGATCCAGCGCCTCATGGGGAAGCTGGCGGGACTAAGCAGATTTTTCTCTCGGGTGGGGGAGAAGTGTTCACCCTTCTTCAAGGTGTTATGCGGGAACAAGAAGTTCGAGTGGACCCCGAATGTGAGGGGGCTTTTCAAGCTTTGAAGAGGCAACTCACCCAGGCCCCACTGTTTTAGGGTCCGAAGGAGGGGGAGGACCTAGCCCTGTATCTGGGAGTGGGGGCAGAGGCAATAAGCTTCGTCCTGGTACAGGAGGAAGGGAAAAGACAGCTCCCGGTTTATTATGTCAGCAGGGTCCTAAGGAAGGCGGAGCTCAGGTACCCTATCCTTGAAAAGCTAGTGTTTGCCCTGGTTTTTTCGGCTAGGAACCACGACCTTACTTCCAGGCGCATTCGATCCGGGTAGTGACTGATCACCCCCTTCGCAACATCATGGAAGGGTGGAACACTCGGGGAGGCTGGCAAAATGGTCAGTAGAGCTGAGTGAGTTTGACATTTCATTCGTCCTCATGTTGTCAATGAAGGCGCAAGCAGTGGTAAATTTCTTGGCAGATTATGTGGCCGAGGTCAAAGAGCCCGAGTCTCTCCACCCGACGGCGTGGAAAATGTTGGTGGACGAAGCATTCCTTTGGGGGGAGGGGTGATCCTAGTAAGCTCCCAGGGGGCGGAGATCGAGCAAGTTGTAGACGTTCACTTCCCACTCAGCAACAACCAGGCCGAGTATGAGTCTGTGATCGCGGAGCTCCGCATGGCCAAAGAGTTGGGGGTGCAAGATGTAAGGGTCTCGACGGACTCAATGGTGGTGGATTGTCAGATCAGAGGGGAGTTCGAGGCTAGAGAGTCAACTCTCCAACGCTACCTTGTGAAGGTCAAAGGCCTCATAGGGCAGTTCCGCACTTTCTCAATTCAGCACGTGTCGAGGGAGGAGAGTGCCCCAGCAGCCATCTGGACAAGTTTGGCCCTCGGGCAGGAGGTACGGTGACAGAGCTCTTTCGGCTGTTTATTGAGGAAGGGGAGTCAATGTAGGTGGACCAACGGGCGTCGTGGATGGATCCCTTCTTCATCTTTTTACCTTCGTGCAAGTTCCCGGAGGGGGACTTGGACAAGAGGTGGTTCAGGCACAAGTCGGCGTATTACTTATTACATGAGGGAGGATTGTATCGGAAAACCCTCTCAGGGCTCCTAGCCCGATGTGTGTCAGAAGAGAAGGTTCCAAAGGTCCTGAAGGAGATCCACTCTAGGGAATGTGACAGTCACTCCGGGAGCAGGATCCTGGAAGGAAGGGTGCTGAGGCAAGGCTACTTCTGGCCGAGCATCAGCAAGAATGCAGCAGAGTTCGCAAGAAAATGCCAGAAGTGTCAAATGTTCACTCCCCTCCAGCTCCTACCAGCCCAGAGACTCAGAACCATCACAGCCCCATGGCCCTTTGCAATATGGGTAATGGATCTGGTGGGTCCTTTTCTCCAGGCCAGCGGTCAAAAGTTCCTCCTAGTAATGATCAATTACTTCTCGAACTGGTTGGAGGTAAAGGCGCTAGTTAAGGTAACCTCTCAGGTTATCAAATATTTTGTATGGGGGGAGATAATCTGTCGATATGGACTACCTCTAGCCATAGTCACGGACAATAGGACGCAGTTCGTTAGCGATGAGTTCATCAGTTTCTGCAACAAGTTGGGCATAGATCTCTGTTTCGCGTCGGTCCTACCACCCTATGAGTAATTGGCAGGTGAAGGTGGCGAACAAGATAATTGTGAATCTGCTGAAAAAGAAGATCGAGAACCTGAGGGGTAACTGGGTGGAGCAACTCCTCTCGGTCTTTTGGGCCTTCAGAACTACACCTAACACGGCCACGGGTGAAACCCCCTTTAAACTTTCTCATGGTTCTGAAACGGTGTTGTACGATGTGAAGTCCCCACGGGTCGTTGCCGCAGGAGAAGGGGACGAGGAATGGCGAGTGGAAAATGAAGAAGAGCAAAGGCTCTCACTAGATCTAGTAGAAGAGCTTCGAGAATTGGCAATCATCCGGCAACAAGAAATCAAATGTCGAATGACCAGGTATTTCGACAAGCACATCCGGGTCAAACAATTTGTAAAGGGAGATCGTGTTCTCAAGAAGGTCGATGCAGCCGCGAGGGGTCAACTGTTGGGAAGATCAACCCCAACTGGGAGGGTCCTTATATAGTAGAAGTTTTGAATTCGGGAGGGTACCACCTCCGGAATGTGGAAGGGGTATCCCTCAGCCGCACTTGGAGCGGCGATGATTTGAAACGTTTCTATCCTTGACTAATTAATCTCAATATATTATTGGTTTCTTTCAAATCCACATTTTTTACATGTTTATGTGATGTGCATGGTGAATGAGAACCCCCGATTGGATCCCGTTCACCGGGCTCTCACTATCCGGCAGGGCAAGCAGGTCGCTCGGGTGGTGGATGAGAAAGAAAGATTGTTTGTGAACATCCCCGATTGGATCCCGCTGACCGAGCTCTCACTAGCCGGCGGGGCAAGCAGGTCGCTCGGGTGGTGGATGAAAAAGAAAGATTGTTTGTAAATACCCCCAATTAGATCCCGCTGACCGGGCTCTCACTAGCCGGCAGGGCAGACAGGTCGCTCGGGTGGTGGATGAGAAAGAAAGATTGCTTGTGAAAACCCCTGATTGGATCCCGCTGACCGGACTCTCACTAGCCGGCAGGTCGCTCGGGTGGTGGATGAGAAAGAAAGATTATTTGTGACCCCCCCCCCCCCGATTTGATCCCGCTGATCAGGCTCTCAATAGCCGGCAGGGCCAACAGGTCCCCGGGTGGTGGATGATAAAGAAAAATTATTTGTGAACACCCCTGATTGGATCCCGCAGACCGGGCTCTCACTAGTCGGCAGGTCGCTCGGGTGGTGGATTAAAAAGAAAGATTGTTTGTGAACACCCCGATTGGATCTTGCTGACCGGGCACTCACTAGCCGGCAGAGCAGGCAGGTCGCTCGAGTGGCAGGCGATCATAAAAAGGGAGATGGTTGTGAAAGAGCCTTGGGCAGTCCCGCGGATCGAGCACTCGCTGGCTGAAGAGGGAAGCAAGACGACCTCGCATCCTAGAGGCAAGGCAAAGAGGTTGTCGAGTGCAGGCCCGCACTATCCCAAGTCAAGGGGCGAGGGGTTGGCAAGTGCCTATAGCACTAGGCACTCGCGGGCCGACGGGTGAAGCGAAGCTTCTCCAAGACCTTAGTTATTAAAGGCGCAAGGCGCACCAAGGCGCAGACGCACGCCTGACGAAGGCAAGACGCAACCACATACATTTTAAATAATCAATATCAAACATCATTTCAGTTTCTCAATCAAATTCTTCATCCAGTTTATTAATTTATCATTCATTACTATCATTTATATCCCATAAAAAGTAGAATCAATGTGGTCACTTGCATCATATCTAAATCTCAACGCTCAATTATCTTTCACAAACACTAAATTGATAAGAAAAAAATTTACAACAAAAATTTCACTCAGGCTCGCCTTTTATATTCTAAAGGCGCAAATAATGCGCACGGAGGCGCAAAACATTGAGCCTGGTGAGCCTGGATCCTTAGGCGCGCCTTTAATAACATAGCCCGCGACATGAAGGCAAAGCAAGAAGTGGGACTAAGTCCCCGAAGTTATGCTCGCATTTACTTAGCACTCGTGCCTCGACAATAGGTCGGGATGCCCGCGGGCGCGGATGCGTAGATAACTGAAATGAACAAAGTTTTTCTAAGTCCCAGGGGGGCACAAAGCAATACAAAGGTGGTTTGCTTTTGCAAAATGACCTTATACAGAGTTGCGTTTTATATCTACCGACGCGCTAAGAGCCCATGGCGTGCGATTCATGACGCGGGTGCAAACGATAATCAAAGAGAAAGGTTATAAGAAAGCACAAAAAAAGGGTAAAATTACAAGGAGGGTTTCACTCATAAGAATACAGTTATATAAAATGAGGGTCTCGCCCAGAAATATAGAATATACAAAAATTACAAGGGAGAGTAAAATTTAGGAAGGACCTCGGCCAACGCTTCAGGCGGAACCCCCCAACTTCTATCTCTCATGAAGGGCCGAGTCGGCATCGTCCTCAGATTCCTCGATGGGGAGGAATAGCACTGGAACTATGTCGCTTATGATGACCATCTCGCTGTCGCTCTTCAGGAGGTCGGACCTCTGCATCATCCGGAGCGCGTGCTTCAC
Source organism: Platanthera guangdongensis (assembly GCA_039583875.1). NCBI lineage: Eukaryota > Viridiplantae > Streptophyta > Magnoliopsida > Asparagales > Orchidaceae > Platanthera > Platanthera guangdongensis. The sequence goes on along the minus strand of CM077152.1, from coordinate 180,832,204 downwards.
CACCATGGTAGTGTTCTGCTGCATCATCTTCTCGATCTCGTGGTTGGCGTAATGCTTGAACTTACTCCTACCGGGAACAGGTGGGAGGACAGCCTCGAGTAGCTGTTTGTTTTGGGCCTTTAGCTCCTTGTTCTCCTCCCCGAGGTTGGTGATTCGCGCGTGTAATCGCTCAGCGGTCGCAGCATCCTGCGAGAAAGACCAGGAGACGAGGATTAGCGAGAGATAAATGTGGAATAGAGGGGGCGCGCTCGAACTAGTACTTACCACTCCGCCGGAGTGGCCAGCGAGAAGTCTTTCGGAGGTCTCCAACCTTTTCTTGAGGCTCGTGACCTCTTCCAACGCGAGAACCCACGAGTGGTCAGCCTCCGCAAGGGTCCGCGCAAGGAGAATACTGCGGTGCGTCGTCATGTGAGCGAGATCAAGAGCACGGAGCTGGGCTCGTGTGCTCTCACGCGCGAGCGCCTGAGGGGTCGCCTCATCATAAGTCGCGGCGTCCTCCCGCCCATAGATCCCGAAGGCGAGGGCGTATGCTTGGCCGCTAGAGGTTTCCTACTCTTGCAGGATGGAAGGGGAGTGGAGATGGAAGCCCTGTTAGATCCTCGATCCCAAAGTAGCAGGGGTCACCGGCGCCGTCTCGCTGCTTCTCGCCGAGCCCAAAATTCTTATGCCCCCTCGACACCGCTTCTCCGCGAGCCTCCTCTCCTGGCACTGCCGAAGTTCCAGCGATCTTGCTGGCGACCTCACCCGCGGTCTTGTTCGTGACAAGGGCCTTCTCGAACAGAGTTCCCGCAATCTGTTTTCATTTGGTGGGGATACTGGTGGTAAGAGGGCGAGTCGCGGTCCATGGGACCAGTCTGCTACTTACTGTTGGGCCCGGATGAGGTGCCCAAGTCGTCTCTGCATGCGGTCGCGGCGGATTCAATGCGAGTGAGATCCGTGGTGGTGACCCTGGAACTCGCGTACGGTGGGTACAGGGGAGAACGCGCATCCCTGCCAGTATCAGATGCAAAGTTCATAAGGGGAAAGTGAGCGAAGTCTAGAGAGAGCGAGCCGAGAGTACCTTCTCTAGGGAGGACGGGGAGGAACGAGTCGATATTCCTCCTCAGGTAGGTGACCTCAAAGTTCTTCCCAACAAAGAACTTGAAGAGATCGGCCTCATGACCTCCCACTGAGGGGGGTCAGTATGTCGCCTCGTCCTGTTGGATTGGCGAGAAGGGGACGTTGCCGAAGTCATCTTTGACGAATACAAACTTTCTGAGCCAATTGTGATTCTTGTTTTCCGTCTCGCAAACCTTGGCATGCTGGCTAGAGAAGAAAGCGGTCTCATCCTTGTTGGCCCGGAAGGTGAATAGCTTGCGGAAGGCAGCGAGGATATACTCGATACGCTCCTCACGCATGAAGCAGGCGAAGGCCACCAACATGGCGATGGAGTTAGGGTTTAGTTGACCCGGGACCACGCCCAGGTACCTAAGGAGTTGGCGCACCACTGGCCAGAGTGGTAGTCCCAAACCCACCTCGAAATACAAGATGGGGATCGCTAGCTCATCTGGGTGGAAGTTATTGATTGAGTCAAACTCTCCCGGGGGCGAGCGACAAACCCGGGCGAGATGGACTCCGCCACAACCGGGAGGTACTCGCCCTCTGTTAGGTTGCAGAGAAGGAAGGGGTAGTCCGCGAAGGCCCAGGCGAACTTCGATCTGCCGTCAACATCCCCGCCATCACCGCCCATTATGCGAGTGCTCGCGCGAGAACTTGAGGGCAGGCGCAAAGAGGCAAAGAAAGGCAGAGAACAGGCAGTAATAAATATGGTAGGTGAAGAAAAAAGAGGGGGAGGGGAGGGGGCCAATTTATAAGAAACGATTGGGCATGAGGGATCCCGGGCGGTGGGTATGCGGATAGCAAATCATCATTCCCCGCCTCGATCCTTCGGCCGGCCCCACACTCCCTCCCTCTTGCCAGTAATTCGAGGCTAGCGTTTCATTCAAAATCTCAGGTGAAGCAGGACGGCGCGTAGGGTTTACGCGTTTGTCGACTATTTCTAGGAAACTCTAACTGAATGCAACGAGATATGATTTTTTTTATAAAAAAAGATTTGAGCGGGCGTTGCATATACTTAAAAAATCACGCGGCTTCGATTTTTGAAAGCACAAATCGCTATTTTGTTTTAAATTAAATTTTCTTAAATAAAATGGTTCGGTTTTAAATCCGGGGAAGTAAGTTTGCAACTTTCGTTCTGTTTCCCTTGTCGTAGCAAAACTGAAATCGTGAACTCCAAATACGTTTCCGTTTGGAGTTTTCGACGTAGCGTTCGCTGACAAAATTCAGGAGAAAACCCAGCAAAGAGTCTATTATCCTACGAGAAAATATTGAGGTGCAAACAAAGGAAAAGAAAGAAACAATTACCCACGGAAGAGACGTCTTCCATATTCGAAGTCGATGACGATCACGCGAGGGACTCCTCGTCACCTTCGATCTCCGCTCCGAGGTCGGCCGCTATCGCACACGGGCACCAAGAAATAAAGTCACTCTCTCACACAAGGTGGTTCCACGGAATCACTCAACAATGTAAGAAAACCACAAACCTAACAAACCTAAAATTCACTCTCACACTCAAGTGTGGCTCCATGAAATCTATAACACACGAACTACGATTCACTCACCCTCACAAGGTGGCTCCACGTATTCTCCAACAGAGGTTACTGTTCACGGAGTTTAAACTCACAACAATCTCTCATAACCTAATCACGCCTAAATAAAACACCTAACTAGAGGTTTCAAACCTTGTTAACTGGACTCGCAATACACAAGGCAACACTCAAAATTCATCAACCACACCTAACACCTAACTGGAACTAAGATGAATCTCACTATTCATCATCTAACTCCTAAACCGGAAGTCAAAATGCAGATCACCTGCAATTCTACAAACAGGGAATCAAACATTCACTCCATCTAACAACTACAGGATTCTCGCTGAATCAAAATTTCACAAACACTTCTTCATATATTTTTTCACCAAATTCAACTTTCACCTCACGCCTAACACCTACAACGCTCACACAGAGTTTTAATCGCACCTAATTTCTAACAGGAGAACGCAGCAACTCCATCGGAGGTAACAATCCGGCAAGCATACAATATTTTCATTCAACATCAATCACCCCCATTACAGAAATCGGGAGTCCCTCTTATAGGGTTACAAAAAAAACTGTAACAAAACTAAATAAACAAATCCTAAAGTTGTGTCCATGGCAGGAGCCGGATCGTGGAAGTGTAGAGTTGCGGGAACTACAACATCGTGCAGGAGTTTCTCCTGGAGCTGCGTCGAAGACAGAGAAGTGCGGGAGGAAGCCGATCGTGGAAGAATCGTGGGCAGGTCGTGGGCATAAACCACGCAGGAGCTTCCTCCATTTTAGCGTCCTGCAGTTCTTCTGGACCGGGGAAGGAGGGAGACAACTGTGTCGGCTTCTCCTTGGACCGGCTGGGAAGAAATTGCTTGGGTCGGTTGTTCTTTAACCTAAGCTTAAAAATGAGTATATATATATACATGATATATATAAATATAATTATATATATAAATATAATTTTATATATATATATATATGTTTATATAATTACACACACACATATATATGCTCTATTTGGAGTACAACGTAAACTCCCAAACATGACTACGCTCGCAGGCGCGTACAAATATAATTTGCAATAAAATAAGACAAAGTAGAATAAATTGCGAAATGCGATAATTTAGAGACAGTAGAAGTCCCATCGGGATCGGGGCTGGTCTCCACCACCAAGGGCAGCAAAGTGAGAAAAATAAAGCATCAAAAGGCTCAAATAAAACATAATTCAACACCTGGACAGAATCCTACAGAGCTACTCACGAATGTTTTAGACAAGTTCAAAGTCAATATTGTACAATTAAAAATAATAAAGCGAGCAGGGCACAAGGAAAGGGGAGAGAGAGGCGGGAGGGGAGAGAGAGAGGCGGGAGGGGAGAGCGAGTGTCGTTAGGCTCAATATTGGAGTCATTTCAATCTTCCCCGGCCTCACACTGCCGACCTCGGCGGTTTGTGAGGGTAGTGATACTCGCGGATGGCACTGAGCTCTTGTTGCACTAAACGCATTTGGTATTCAGTCTGCGAGATGTGAACCCCTGGGGAGGTCTCCTCGTTGGCAGCTCCCCGCTGCATCTCATCGAGGAGTTGTGTATAGTCCCTTTCGAGACCGTGCAGTCGTTGCACAGTGGCGTCTTTATTATCTTGGACTTGGGCGTAGATCTAGCGCAGCATGAGGCTGTATATTCTAAACAACTCGGTCATCCGCCTTTTTAGCACAACGACATCCTTCGAGTCCCCCAGAAAGTCAGCGAACGCATCAGGGGAGGGTGGCGGGGAGATCTCCTCGCCTATTTCAAATCCAGTGGAGAAGACCTCTCGATAGCCTGCAAAGGAGGGGGTTAGCCAAACAAAACCAGGACTCAGTGAGGAGAAGGAGAATGCCCCAGATAACCTGGCGAGCCCACAACCCCTTTGTCGGGGCGTTGGTGAGATGGGTCGGGTCGCCCTTGGAAGGGTTTGTCGAAGGTTAGCGTGAGCGATTCCCCGGTACAGGGAAGGATGGCGCGGAGTCAGCAATTCGGTGGGCAGCAGGAGTCGAATGACCGGGAGCCCCTCTTCCGGAAGTTTTTCCTACGAGCAGCCAAAGCGTTTTCAGCGAATCTATCTTGGTCGTTGGCGAGTCAAGTAGTAAGTACGCGTACCTAAGGAGCAAGCTCAGCGACGAGTGGCAGAGTCGGGAGGGTAGATCGTCGTCCGTCTGCTCGCGTCTGACCATCTTAGTCTTTTTTTATTTTGAAAGGCGGGCTCGAGGTCTGTCGAGCAAGCCAAGAAGCGAACTCCACATTGAAGGATTTAATCTCCTTCCTCGCGGCGTCGATGCGATCCTGGATTTCTTTTGGAAGCGACATTGTACAGACAAAGTAGAAAGAAGTGGAAGAAAGGGGGAGTAATGAAACCCCACACCCTCTTTGGTTGGAAGTATTTATAATGCAGAGGCGGCCCACCAAAAAGATTCCCTGCAGGTCAGCAGGAACTCACCGAACACTGGGGGTTGGACTTTTCTTTTCGAGCTTTAGGCAATCTCGCAAAGAGCGGGAATTGTGTACAACCCCGTGTTTGCCGAGTGGATAACTCAGGAAGTCCAAGGCGTAAAGGGGTCCTCAGACCCAGACGAGTCGAGTGGGCGAGTAAGGAGGTAGGCTCACACTTGCCCAAGGCAGCAGGCGTGCGGTTGGCGGGGCGGGTCGGGTGGCAGGGCCGCACTCTCCCCAGGCCGCGAGTGAGAGGCTGGCAAGTGCTAACTTCATCAAGCACTCGCCACTCCGAGCGGGGCGAGTCGGAGACCAGGTCCGCACTCTCCCCTGACAAGGGTTAAGAGGTTGGCAAGTTTCTGTTTCACTAGGCACTCACCGGGTAAGGCGAGGTGAGTCGGGACACAGACCCTCACTCGCCCCAGGAGATGTCGGCTTCATCAGACATCCGCCACCCTCGGAGGCTGAGACCTTACTGATTTTTCCATAGAACGTTATGCTTGTTTGTATCTGCCAATAGCCTTTCCAAATAGCGGAGTCTGGCTATTAACAGAACAATTTGGGGGTGCGTTTAGTAAAACCAAAAGGCGGGATTCCGCTATGTACAAACCAGACTTGGAAAACTATAAATAGACCCTGAAGGGCACCTTTGGAGGGGATCTGATTTTTTGGCTTCTTCCTTTGGTCAGTCAGCTTTGGTTGGCTTCAAGTGCCCTCCAAGTTGCCCAACTTCAGCATTGGTTTGGGAGGGGAAGCTCTTTAAGATTTTTTGAGTATGTGGTGGGACTTCCGCGTTGTAGTCCAAGGTCTGTATTTAGTTCTGATTCTTCAGCCAAGCGCTCTTCCTCGGGAGAAGTGCAGGTTGCCCCCTTTCGGGTTCGAACTCCTCGTTGGACCGAATCTTGGTTCCAACAGATGCAATACTTGCATTGGCAATATTAATTTAAGATCACAAAATTACAATGACTCCCAAAAAGATCAGTCATAGAGCAATGCTTACTTAACAATGGGATGATGCTACTGAATATGGCGATATTTGATTTGTGAACTAAAATACCTTTATATTGAAAAAGCACACAAAATTGTAGTTTAAGAGAAGTCAGAATATTAAGCCAAGCAGTATGTCATGAACAAACCTCACAAATACCATATGGCTCTAATAACCTCTGCAACGCTACCATCTTATCAAAATCTCCAGTAAGCTACATTGAAAAAGAAAAGGTTAATTTCAGGGGACTTCATGAGGTGACATCTAAGAGTAATTCACAAGAAAAAATCAGCGTTGGGGAAATATGGATAAATGACTAGTACTGCAGGTAGAAAATATTGAAGTAGATAAAAGTTAGGAACAGAGTGTGGAGAGTATTATTCCTGCTCAAGAAAAATTTGTACAGTTATTCATAGGGATTAATTGGGAAAAAGGCCCACTATCATGGTCTATTTAACTGTATATAAATGTTTTGTGTGTATATAACGGAGTAACAAGATGGCAGTTTTCAAGTGATTATATTTGAATTCCATGGATGTTAATTAGAAGGCCTATGTGGCGACTATGCGAAGAAGAAAAGGAATGGCTTCATGAAAACGCACATTCTATTATGTGATTTCCAATCAAGCAAGCTGACCATGATAGACATCAAAATTAAGATGAATGCATCCAGAAACTCGTAAGATAAATAGAGAAGATCATTTTCTTGAAATTATGATGGTTGCATTTTTAGTATATCTTGTAGTGAAGTAAAATATTATGAGGGCTTATAATATACTAGAAGATAGGATGCATATAATATAAATAATGGGAGAAATTATTGAGTGTAACGGAACCATACATTTGGAAACTCTGGGTAACTCTCATATAGTCTTGTGCAATTAATGAAGATCTTCAGCCCCTTGAACTACAACCAATCGGTTTGGCCTTGGATGCATTTGCATATGCTCTAATACTATACCATTGTAGGCTAAACAATACGGCCCACTCTCATGTCAATGAATTAAAAAAAAGACCGTGTGTTGGAGACTCAGACCCAACATGTGAGGGGCGTATGGAGAATGGTCCCATATAGGGGAGCTCGAGTGATTTTGTGCGCAGTGTTTCCATTAATCATTACTAACATATCCACACCTCCTTTCCTTATTTTCTTCAATGCTGTAAATATCGGCACAATGGCGACACCGCGGCAAAGGATGCATATAGCTGACCCCACTATAGTGGGATGAAGGCTTGAGTGGTGTTGTTGTAAATATCGGATGTTGATGACATATCAGGTTGAGTTTTTAAATGTCGAATGTCGGAAGTCGTAGACATGTTGGAGATATTTTAAAATATCGGATTTCGATGTGTTATAAATAAATGTTTTGTTTTTATTTATACGAACTATAATTATGTTATAAAAATAAAATAATAATATAACAAATAAATAAAGATGTCATTTATATTACGAAATAAAATTGAAAAGTATCTAAAATAAAATATTATTAATAAAAAAATGATACATTGTAAAATATATTTAATAGTACAGAATAATTTTATTTTCATAATTTTAAGTTTATAGCAAATAAAGAATATTTAAAAGTTAAAAATCCTTGATTGATTATAAGTCTTTTCAAACTTATAAATTTATATTTAAAACATGCAAACAATCAACAAATAAATACATTAAATGTTTTCATATTTTTTGCAATATAAAATTAAAAAAACTATGAAACAATTATACAAAAGTAGTTGTAAATATAAAACGTTAATGTTAGAAGATAGTAGAAAGTTATGTAATAGCTCATTGTAATTATGGCCCATTTATAGGCTCAAGTATGTCTTAGAATTTGTCCCACATTGTATTCTTGAGATTTCTCTCTTCCTCTCTACCTATATATTTGTACCTAGAAAGCACTAGTACGGTACGGTGGTACGCTAAAATTTAAAAAATAAGGATACAGGTACGACATGATACATTATAACAAATAAAATTTATATATATCACAAGTGCAATAAATAGTTATCAAAACATCGAAACATCAAACATAAATCATAATTTAAAGTACAAGTCCACAAATCAATGCAACATAACATGAAGTTTTCAAACATTAAGCATTCATAAATATCACAAAATTTAAAATCTTATATGTTTAACCGAAAAAGATAAAATTAAACTTATGTCTACACATCAGTCTTGTTTTTTTTCTTCTTCATTGTTGGAGATCAACATCTTCAATCTCTGGTTAGTCTAAAGACAAGTTAGCCATTTTGTTATAACTTGTGGCATTTCAACACGTTCAATACACGTACTTGTAACAGAAGCATACCAGTACTAGAAATATGCTCGGTATAGATACAATACTTAATTGGATGTACCAACACTTCCTAGCATAGTGCCAACTTTTATTTACTCTAGAAAAACAGGCTCCTATCACAATATGCAAAATAATGTTCTAAGTCCAAGTGTGTCCACATAGGTGTATCCGTCGAGTATCGGGTACGTACCGGTACCGGATACGTATCCGGTACGGGTACGCTGCCTTCGGGGAAGTATCTGTGCTTCATAGATTTGTACTCATACTTAAAATTTATACAAGAAATACAGCCTACAAGGTTCCTTGCTTCCTTTTTCTGCATGGTATCAGAGCGATACGGTTCGGCCTATCCGTTTCTGTCCGCCTGGTTCTCCTGATTAACCGGGCGGCTTGTTCTCCTGCTTAACCGCTATCTTGCAGCCTCCTCTTGTTTCTAATCGCGGTTTCCCGCGCGGTTAGTTTTTCTATCCGCTCTTTTTGCTCTCTCTCGTGGTTTCCACCTCTTCTTAACCCCCCCCCCATTCCCTTTTATAAACCTCTTGGTCTGTGGGGCCCGCTTTTCCCCCCTAGCCGGGCAGTTTCCTCCTGTCTTCTCGCCCGCTTTCTCGCCGCAGCCACTTCTTCTACCCGCTGTCGCACCTTCTCCTCTTTCTCGTTGCGGCTTCCCTAACCGCCTTTTCCCGCCTTCTCGCACCGCATCTTGGTTGCGGCATCCTCCTGTGTCGCTGGTGTGCTCATCGTGACCGTGCGGTCTGTTTTGCTTAAGTCGCTTCGGCAACCCTACATGCTGCGACTTCTCTCCTCGCGTTGCGGGCTCTTGCTCTGCGGACAGGCACACTTCTCGCGCCTCTGCGTCTTCTCTTCCCGCTGCGAACAGGCACCCTTCCCGATGTTGTTTCTCGCGCCTCTGCGACTTCTCTTTCCGCTGCGGGCTCCACATCTTAGTCGTGGCCTCTTGTCGTCGGTGTGTTGATACCGAGACTGTGCGGCTTCTCCATTTTCTCGAGTCATGGCGGCTTCTCTTCTCTATCGGATCCGCTTTCTTTGAGTTGCGGTATGTCTCTGTCCGCCAGGTCGTGTGCCTGTTCGTAGGGCTGCCTCTTCTCACTTGGCCTGTTCTGGCCCCAGCTTTTTTCAGACCGTTGCGGCTAGTATTCTCTCCTGCGGCTTCTCCCTGCTGCTCTCAGTCCGTTGCGGCTTCTCCCTGCTGTTATCAGTCCGCTGCGACTTCTCCCTGCTGTTATCAGTCTGTTGCGGCTTCTCCCTGCTGTTAGCAGTCCGCTGCGGCTAGCTTCTTTCTGCGGTCTCTGCTTCTTCCTGCGGCTTCCTGGGTTCCACTACTGCCTTCGACGAGTCCGCTGGTGCTTTATCTCTGCCACCTCGGGCTGCTACCTCTACTACTGAGCATCGGGATGAACTCATAATTACCACTATATCTCTCACTGGCAAACAAAACTTTGTGGAATGGGTACATTCAGTTCGTCGGGTGCTCCAGACGAAAGGACTTCTTCATCACTTGACCCGGGCCACTCCTACCCTTCCCACTGATGAGTGGCTTCGTGATGACGGTCGTGTGCAACCCTGGATTTGAAACTCCATGGATACCGAGCCTTACAGGATAGCCAAGTATCATGGCACGACTAAGTCCATGTGGGAGGAACTTCATTCCTTCTATTCTAGCCAAAACAGCCTCCAACATTTGTTTGACATCATCACTGATCTTCAATCCATTGATCCCGGGATACCTGGCGATATGACTTCCTTCGTTGTCAAGGACAAGACGCTTGTTGAGGCATGGATACAAAACCAGTCGCCCTACTACAGATATGGTTGCCCAACGAGCACAAAAATAGGCAGTCGGGATTGCCATGATGATGGCAAGGGTTCCTCCGCATCTGCATAGTGTTCGAGCTCAGATACTCTCCTCTGCCACTACTCCCTATCTCTTTGATTCTGCTTAATGCTTCTAAAGGTCACTCCGCCACCCGAGACTCCTTTGCCTCCCTCTCCAGCTCTTCTCCAGCTACCTTCACCACATCCCTCCAATCGTGGTACCTCAACCCGTGGGGGTCGCCATTCGTCTCGGGGACGAGGACGTACTGGAAACCTCCCCTTAAATGAAATTTCCGTGGTCGGGAAAATCATCTGGAGGCCACCTGCTATCGTAAGCATGATCTGCCACCACACCTTGTTGCTTCTAGTAAGGCCGACTCTCTGCCCTTGGCTTCTACTTTGACTTCTTCCAATGCTCAGTCCGACATTGATGTTATCCGTGCCCAGCTTCAGCAACTCCAAGGGGTGATTGCTCGCTCCTCGGGCTTCGTGACTTCCATCGCCAATGAAGGTATAACCTGTCTATCTCGGAGTTCCCACTGGATTGTGGACTCTGGTTCCACACACCATATAACTTGCCAGAAGCCGTCGCAATACTTGGTATCTCCTCATCTCAAGTTCATCAATGTCGCTAATGGTGACTCCACCCCTGTCTCCGGAGCTGCTGATATCCAACTCACACCGACCCTCTGTAACACCCGTAAATGTTAACTCGAAGAAATATATATATATATATATATAATTTAACTTTGATTAATAGTTGATCGATCAACTCCGCTTGAGATCAAACCCTCCAAAGTTAAAAAAAAAATTCTTTACGTTTAGTTAACTCCAGATGCTAGAGAAGTAGAAGGCGGGGCTTCCTGCAGTGGCACGATCGGGAGACAAAAGACGCGCCTCGGAGGGTTGTACCGTTGTCGACTTCCGGAACAGAAGAGAGGGCTTGATCGGGCTTTCATTTGGAAAATGGGCTATGGGAAGCCCCTTTAGTTGAGCAACTGATACTTTCTGTTAACCGCGGGTGAGAGGGGGAAGGGTGAACCGACACTTCCCTTGGACAAGACATTATTGATCTTGATTGTCATGTTACAAAATTCTCACCATCTTCTAACTTTAGAAAATTGTAAGTGTTACGCAGGATCGGCGAACTAAACGTGGGCGAACACGAACCCAACGGCTATTAACCAACAATAAACGTAACAATCTTAGGGCCCTAGCGAACATACCTCTACAAGATGTTAATCGATCAACCCGCTTGAGATCAAACCCTCCAAAGTTAAAAAAAAATTCTTCGAGTTAACATTTACGGGTGTTACACCCTCACCCTAACCTCGGTTCTTCATTTCCGGACTCCCCGTTCAACTTACTTTCTGTTAGCTGACTTACACATGATCTTGATTGTCATGTTACATTCTCACCATCTTCCTTTGTTGTGCAGGATCGACGAACGTGGAATATTATTGGTAGCGAACGACTGTCTCATGGGCTCTATCTTCTTGATGCCCTTACATCTACCCTTTTTGTCGTCACCTCATTTGAGTGGCATCGTCGTTTTGCACATACTCCCCTCCAGATTCTAAAGCAAGCTCTTTTGGATGTCTCCTTACATGAGTTTACTTGTGAGTCATGTATCTTTAGGTAAACAACATCTCGTGTCCTTTAGTCCTGTCTGTAATCGGAGTAGTACTCTAATATTTGGGGTCCTTATAAAGTCCCTAGTATATTTCGGTACCGCTACTTTGTTACGTTTATTGATGATTACTCTCGAGTGACATGATTATATTTACTACGTGATCGTACCAAACTCACTTCTATATTTCGTACGTTTGTTACTGAACTTCGTACTCAGTTCTCTTCTCCGCTTGAAATGATCCGAACTGACAATGCGCGGGAATATATGAGTCGAACGTTCGCCTTCATTTGTGCTGAGTTTGGAATTATACATCAAACATCTTGTGCTTACACTCCTCAGCAAAATGGTGTTTTTGAGCGCAAAAATCAGCATCTTCTGGATGTTGCTCGCTTCTTAATGCTTCAGATGCAGGTACCCATCGAATACTGGAACTTTGTAGTGTCGGCTGCGTGTCATCTCATCAATCATTTGTCTTCCTCCGTCCTCAACTTTGTCACTCTGTTTAGCCTCCTCTTTCCTTCTCAATCTCTGTTTCCTCTCCCACCTCGGGTGTTTGGGTGTGCTTTCTATGTCCATAATCTTGGTCCCGCTACAGATAAATTTGCACCACGTGCAACAAAATGTATGTTCATAGGGTACTCTCGCACTCAAAAAGGGCATATGTATTATTCTCCAGACAACCGGAAAGTGGTTGTGTCAGCTGATGTTACTTTCCTGGAAGACCAACCCTTTCTGTCATCCACCTCAGTACCTCTGTCTGTGCACCTTGTGCCTCGCCCTGCTATCCTAGTCACGACTTCTCTACATCCTCTACTTCCAACACCCCAAGAGAAACCACCAGCACCCAAACCTCCTCTCCTCTGTGTCTACACTTGTCGTATTCCGAACTCCAAAGCCCAGTCACTGCTACTGTCTACCAGTACTATCTCGCGGCCAACCCTGCCCCCGCTTCTACGGCTCATCCTCTCGTCAACTATATTTCGCTACATCGACTCTCTCCTCCTCTGCTCAAAGTTGCTCTTGCTCTTTCTTCTATTTCTCTGTCTAACACTATGCAAGAGGCTTTTCAACACCCTGGGTGGCGTGCGGCAATGGAGGCTGAGATGTCAGCCCTTTTGGTCTAATCGTACTTGGTATGTGGTTCATCTTCCTTCCACCCAGTCCTGTGTTAACTGTAAATGGATCTTTGTCATTAAACATGCTCTGGATGGGACAATTGATCGCCTCAAGGCCTGTCTTGTGGCTTGTGTGTTTACTCAACAACGGGGCTTGGACTACTCAATTCTGTTTGGGTTCTTATCTCACTTGTTGTTCACCGTCGCTGGCCACTACATCAGCTGGACATTAAAAATGTCTTTCTGAATGGTGATCTGCATGAGACGGTTTTCATGAACCAACCTCCAGGGTTTGAGACCACGGGGGAGTCTAGGGTATGCCGACTGCGTAAAGTCATCTATGGTCTCAAACAGTCCCATCGGGCTTGGTTTGAAAAATTTAACAAGGTTGTTCGTGATATTGGTTTTCAACAAAGCTCGACTGACTTATCTCTTTTTACCCGTCATCAATCAACAGGGACTGTAATTCTCTTAGCCTATGTGAATGATATTTTGATAACTGGCGATAACTCCACCGGGATACAACAGATCAAACAACACTTAAACTCTGTCTTTCAAACAAAAGATCTGGGAAACCTTTGGTACTTCCTTGAACTTGAGGCGTCGTTTTGATGGTCTGGTCATATCTCAACAAAAATATTTTCTTGACCTGCTTCAAGATGCTGGTTATTCCGGATGTAAACCCGCGGAAACACCTATGGATGTCAACCACAAGCTAAGTGCTCATGAAACAAAAACAGATTCTCTGCTTACTATCCCCCGGAAGAGGGAATCGTGATACATTTTGATCATTTCGGTTTGGATTTAGGCTTCTCATATGGCCAAAATTCGCTGAAGTTTTTTATCATCGTGGAGTACATCCTGCAAAGATCAACTATTTGTCCTGCTCCATTGTCCTCAACTTGAAGCGAGTCGAGTGGAAGATGAGGGTCTTCCACAACTGTTCTACTCTTAATCTGGCAATGACGGGACCCTCTTCTTCAGGGAGACAAGATGTGAGCTCTTGAACTTCCAAAAAAAACATTACTGGGTGGAGAGATTCTCCTTCATCAAGGGCGATTTCGGACCTTTGGTTTACCATCCAACTGGGAGACCTGAGACCGACTTCAAGGTGTCATCTCACAGGGATAGAGATGGTGATTCCTGACTTCAAGGCAAATAACCCCCTGAACACCGCCTATTATCTGTCCTGGATTGAGAAAGTAATAGATTTTGACACCCCCACCCGGGAGGCAACTTCTTTTCTGAAGTATTTCACTGATTGTGAGTATTAAGGGGGGAGTTCTAACCCTCCTTCCATTACAATTGTGCTCACAGTTCCAATGAAAAAGCCATATAGAGCAGAGAACTATCTAGATCCCGCCAAAGGTCCCTCTGTAGTTGCAGCAAGAGAAAAATGCAGGGGGTGGAGACAGAGAAGCGGGTGAGGGGGGAGCGGGGGCTGGAGGTCGCCGAGACTTATGGCACAAAAAGGCCAAGGACTCATCCTACAAAGAAGGATCCTTCCTCCAGTACTGCGCATCCTTTCTAGCGATGTTGTGGGAGACCCTATAGAGATCTAAGACGAGGGGACAAAATAACTGTCTTGGAAATGGAAGAGGGGACAAAATAACTGTCTTGGAAATGGACGAGGGGACAAAATAACCTTCTAGCGTGCTTTCCAGAATGAAGCACGGCGATCTCACCAACATAGACACGGATACAAATATGTGAAGCCTCCTGCTAAACCAACACATTAGCCGGCGGTTGGTAGATGTCTTTCAAAAATTAGAGGACAAGAGACAAGCTCACAATGACTGGAGGGAGCAGGCCAAGGTGAGCATAATTTAGTGTATGCGAGTCCTATTATATCTGTTAGAAGACATAAGGAAAAATGATATAAAGGCGCATTTATAGGCTCCTTTCCTCCTCTTTTAGTCTCACATCTATTGTATAGGATTCTTCCTTCTTCTCTTCTCCTATATATTTGTATTCTTGCTTGTATTTAATTAATGAAGAAGTATCTACAAGGTTTGCCCATTGCTTTCTACATGGTATCAGAGGGAGGTGATCTGGCTTGTGCCTAACCGCTTGGTTCTCTGCTTCCCTAACCGCTTGGTCCTCTATTTAGCAGGGCGGCTTGGTCCTTCCTTCGTGGATCCATTCCTCTTTAACCGCCCGCTCCTCCGATTAGCCGGGCAGCTGGTTTCTCTGCTTAACTACTTAGTCCGGTGAGCTCTCCTTTTCTAACCGCGGCTAAGTTTTATATCCGCCTCTCTCTTTCTCTCGTGGCTTCCACCTCCCCCCCCCCCTTTTATAAATCTCTCGGGCATGTGGGGCCCTCTCCCTCTACTCGCTGTGGTTTGTTTCTCTACCCGCCTTCTCGCCTCTCCCTTTACTCGTTGCGGCTTGTTCCTCCTTCCGTGAATCCACCTCCTCTTCTACTCCTCCGCTATTTTATAGCCTTCCTCACTTTACCGCTTTGCCGATTTTCCGCCCTGCCGCCTTGCTGCTCACTGCGGTCTTTGTATCCGCGCGGTCTATTCTTCCGGATTGTCGGATTGTCGGCTTCTTCTCTCCGCTACGGCCTCCTTCTCTGTTTTGTTCTCACTTCTTTACTCCTTACTCGTCCGTGACTTCACTTAGTCGCCGCGACTTCTCTTCTCTTCTCGCAGCAAGTTGTTCCTTACCCGCTGCGAGCTCCGCATCTAGGTTGTGGCATCGTCCTTTGCCGCTTGTGTGCTCACCATGACCGATGCAGACTTCTCACGTGGCTTCTTCCCTTGATTAGTCATTGCGGCTTACCTTCCTGCAGCTGCTTTCCCTACCCGCTGAGACTTCCTGCAAGGCCTTCTCTTAGCCGTTGCGGCTTCTCTACCCGCTGCGGGCTCCGCCTCTTGGTCACGGGCTCTTGACCGCTGGTGTGTTGACACCGATACCAGGCGGCTTCCCTGCTCCGCTCCGCTTTCTTCTGGTTGCGGTTTCTCTCTTCTCGAGCGGTTTGTTCTCGCCGCTGCAGCTTGTTCTCGTCGTTGCTTCTTCTCGCAACGCTGCCTCTTCTTGTGCGGTTTGTTCTCGCGCTGCGACTTTTCTCGCCGCTGCTTGTTCTCACGCAGCTGCTTATTCTCGTTGTTCTCAGTGCTTCCTCTATAGTAACCACTGGATCTGTCCGGCAAGCCGCGTGCCTTCCTGCCACCCGATTTCCGTGGCTAGTCGCTGATCAGGATTATGGCTTCTGCCTCCACCACTACTAATGATATTGTTGTGTTGCGTGCTCAACTCCATCAGCTTCAAGAGGTAGTTTGTCGCTCATCTGGCTTCGTGGCCTTGATCTTCCAGGAAGGTATATCGTGTCTCTCACACAGCTCTCACTGGATTGTGGACTCGGGTGCTACAAATCATCTCTCTCCGTAACAGCCGCCCAATTACTTAGATATTGCTTACCCCCAGCACTTCACTGTGGTCAATGGTGACAGGATCCTGGTTTCTGGCGCTGCTCATCTGCCTCTTACTCGTTCTCCCTCCTTATCCTCGGTTCTTCAAGTTCCGGGTTCTCTTTTTAATCTCCTTTTTGTTAGCCGTCTTACGCAAGACCTTGATTGTTGAGTTATTTTCTCACGCTCTTCCTTTGTGGTGCAGGATCGACTAACACAGAATATACTTAGTAGAGGGTGACTGTCTAACGGGCTATATCTTCTTGATGTTCCTCGCACTGCTCTTACTACTGTCTCCACCACTAATTGGCATCGTCGTCTTGGGCATGCCCCTCTTCCAATTCTCAAGAAAGTTCTTCTTACTGTCTCCCTTCATGAGTTCTATTGCGAATCATGTATTTTCGGCAAACAACACCGTGTCTCTTTTCTCCTTCCTGTACCCGGAGCGATGCTCCTTTAACCTTAGTTCACTCTGATATTTCGGGGACCTATAAGGTCCCTAGTATTTTTGGGTATCGATACTTTGTTACCTTTATCGATGATTACTCACGAGTAACCTGGTTGTATATACTTCGTGATCGCACCGAACTCTCAACCACGTTCCGTACATTTCTTACGGAAACTAGCACTCAGTTCTCTACTTGTGTCAAAACTCTTCGTACAGACAATGCTCGAGAATATACTGGTCGCACCTTCTCCAATCTATGTGTTGAGTTCGGTATTATACATCAGACTTCATGTGCCTACACTCCTCAATAAAATAACATCGCGGAAAGGAAGAATCGACACCTCATTGATGTGGCTAGATCTCTTATGATCCAAATGCAGGTTCTTCCCCTCTATTGGAACTTTGCAATCTCTACTGCTTGTCACCTCATCAACTGCATGCCTTCGTCTGTCCTCAACTTTATGGCACTCATTACTCTCCTTTACCCATCCACGAATCTCTTCTCTCTCACACCTCGTGTTTTTGGGTGTACCTGTTTTGTCCACCATCTTGATCTTTCCATTGACAAGCTAGCCCATCGTGCTATCAAATGTATGTTTGTTGGGTACTCCCGCACTCAGAAAGGGTATGTCTGCTTTAATCCTATTACTGGAAAGGTGGTTGTGTCTACTGATATCTTCTTTCATGAAGACCAACCATATCACGCAAGTCCTTCTGATCCCTTCTTCCTCCTCCGCTACCTCGACTCATCATTCTCGTAACGTCTCCGCTTTCACCACTTCTCCCTACTCCTCTGCATCTGATTCTTGCACCACCAGTACCCTCCAAACTCGTCCCCTCCAAACCTCCTATCATTGAAGTTTACACTCGTCGTCCTCCTCGTCCAGCTGCCCAGCAACAGCTTCCATCTACCGATGTGATCTCGCGGTCTGTTGATCCGGCCTCCTCCTCGACGGCCCATCCCTTGGCCAATTATGTCTCTCTACATCGGCTATCTCCACCTCTTCTTACCTTTGTTCACTCTCTCCTCTATCTTTATACCTAACTCTGTGCAGGAAGCTCTCTAGCATCCGGCGTGGCGTATCGCCATGGATGAAGAAATGACTGCTCTATGGGATAACCATACATGGGATCTTGTGTCTCCTCCTCCTGGCCACAGTTGTGTTAGCTGAAAGTGGATCTTTACAATCAAACATGTCGCGGATGAGATAGTTGATCGCTTAAAGGCACGGCTTGTGGCATGGGTTTTACTCAACAGTACGGGTTTGATTACGAGGAAACGTTCTCCCCAGTCGCGAAATTAAATACGGTTCGGGTCGCTCTCTTTAGCTGCTCATCGCCACTGGCCCCTCCACCAGCTGTATGTCAAGAATGTCTTTTTGAATGACGACCTACTTGAAAATGTCTATATGCAACAACCGCCCGGGTTTGAGACCACGGGGGAGTCTCGTGCTTGTTTACTTCGCAAATCCATTTATGGTCTCAAACAGTCTCCACGGGCGTGGTTTGGCTAATTCAGCAAGGCTGTTTGTGAGGTTGGCTTCAAACAAAGCTCAGCAGATTCCTCTCTCTTAACTCGTCACCAATCAACGGGACTACAATACTTCTGGTTTAAATGGACGATATTCTGATCACTGGTGATGACTCCGATGGGATACAATATATTAAGCAACATTTAAATTTTATCTTTCAAATCAAAGATCTGGAAATCTTCGATATTTTTTTGAACTCGAGGTAGCACGGCGACCTGATGGTCTTGTCCTATCCTAGCGTAAGTATTGCATTGACCTTCTGCAAGATGTTGGTCTCTCGGGATGCAAACCAGCGAAAACACCGATGGAAGTCAACCATAAGTTGTGTGCTCAGCGATCTGAGGCTGACTCTCTACTTCAAAATCCAGAATACTATCGTCGTCTTGTGGGAAAACTGATATACCTAACCGTTACGAGATCAGATATATCATTTGTGGTTGGAGTGGTTAGTCGGTTCATGCATACCCCACGGGTTTCTCACCTTCAGGCAGTGGAACAGATTCTCAGATATCTGAAGACTGCTCCTGGGCATAGGACTTGTGTATAAGCCATATTCCTCCCTTTCCCTTATTGCATACTCTGATGCCGACTATGCGGGCTCGTTGGATGATCGACGTTCAACTACTGGTTTTTTGTACTTACTTTGGAGGAAATCTTATCACATGGCGGAGTAAGAAGCAAACGGTGGTTGCTCGTTCGTCTGCTGAAGCTGAGTACCGTGCGACGGCAGCCGTTACATCTGAACTAACCTGGCTGGAAAGTCTTCTACTGGATTTGGGAGTTAAATTGTCCTCACCATCGACGTTGTTTTGTGACAGTCAAGCTGCAATACATATTGCGAAGAATCTTGTGTTCCATGAGCGGACTAAACATAGTGAGGTTGATTGTCACTTTGTTCGGGAAAAGGTTCAATCAAAGGTGTTAAAGCTTGAACATGTTCCTGCGTCTGGGCAAGTTGCTGACATCCTTACCAAGGCTTTACCTCGTAAATTGTATTACCAGTTCTTGTCCAATCTTGGTTCCTACGATTTGTACGCTCCAGCTTGCGGGGGAGTGTTAGAAGACATAAGGAAAAATGATGTAAAGGCCCATTTATAGGCCCCCTTCCTCCTCCTTTAGTCCCACATCTATTGTATAGGATTATTCCTTCTTCTCTTCTCTTATATATTTGTATTCTCTCTTGTATTTAATTAATGAAGAAGTATCTACAAGGTTTGTCCATTGCTTTCTACAAATATCATTTGCTCCGTGAATGCTATTTTTCAGAAATTGGCCTTGGAGTTTCAAGAACCAATATCGAGGATTCGTTTGTATTGTACAATCCAAGATATGTTGAAGAAATAATGAGGCTATCCCGTGATTCAATCGAGGAAGCTATGCAGAAGATGAAAGTCTTCTACTGGATTTGGGAGTTAAATTGTCCTCACCATCGACGTTGTTTTGTGACAGTCAAGCTGCAATACATATTGCGAAGAATCTTGTGTTCCATGAGCGGACTAAACATAGTGAGTTGATTGTCACTTTGTTCGGGAAAAGGTTCAATCAAAGGTGTTAAAGCTTGAACATGTTCCTGCGTCTGGGCAAGTTGCTGACATCCTTACCAAGGCTTTACCTCGTAAATGTATTACCAGTTCTTGTCCAATCTTGGTTCCTACGATTTGTACGCTCCAGCTTGCGGGGGAGTGTTAGAAGACATAAGGAAAATGATGTAAAGGCCCATTTATAGGCCCCCTTCCTCCTCCTTTAGTCCCACATCTATTGTATAGGATTATTCCTTCTTCTCTTCTCTTATATATTTGTATTCTCTCTTGTATTTAATTAATGAAGAAGTATCTACAAGGTTTGTCCATTGCTTTCTACAATATCATTTGATCCGTGAATGCTATTTTTCAGAAATTGGCCTTGGAGTTTCAAGAACCAAATATCAAGGATTCGTTTGTACTGTACAATCCAAGATATGTTGAAGAAATAATGAGGCTATCCCGTGATTCAATCGAGGAAGATATGCAGAAGATGAAAGATTTTGGGAGGATAAAGCCGGAGATCATGGATATTTCCTATGACACTGTTTCCAGAATCTGTGACTCTTGCCAATGAGTCATCTTCAAGTGCATGAGCTTCGAACAGTGGTGGTTCTTCCTTAAAGTATTAAGGTTCAACTTTGCAATCAAAGTCAGGGTCGGCGGCTTGCAGCATTGGTTTAGCGTTATCGCCAGTAATACGTGTAACTTGAAATTTTTTTTTATTTTTGAGGGTCTTGCGAAACAATTTGTAATTGTAAGTACCTCCTAATTAATTGCAAAATTTTGGATAGTAATGAAAAAGAGATGTTTATTCCATACATGTCTCATTTACCTTGTGTTGCATTTCATTTTTTGTTGACTCACATATGTTTTCGTGGATACTTGTTTGAGTGCACGTTAACACCCCCAATTAGTGTTCTCTTGTAAGTTTTGAAATGGTTCTCACAAAATGCAAGTAGGGATTCACACAGGATGATTTTAAACCGTAAAAAATTGTAACTGAGTGATTACAAGCTCTAAGTTGTGAAGACAACTTAAGAACTCTAGTTCTGAAATTCGCTTCAAAACTTTCGGGGGCGAACAATTAGAGAAGACCAGGTGGGCATAAGATACTGGCACGAAAGTACAAGCATGGAGCTTTCCTCAAGGAGTCTCTGATGTCAGTGAGTACTTTGTTGATGCATGACAGCACCATGACTCACGCCTATTAGATAGGCATAACATGTATACACTTTTTTTGAAGCTATAACATGGTACATACATAACATGTATACACTTTGTGAACAATTCAAGTGGGGGTAATTGTAGTGTTACGGCAATCGATCTAGCAATAAGGTGCGGCAGGTGCCGACGAGAGATAAGACCGCATAACCTAAAGATCATCGCCTGATATTGGATAGGGTTAGTCATTACACAACCGCAAACAATTCTAGCAAGATGTGGTCTTGGTGGGAGTTACAACTCAGCGACCTCAATACACGGAGATACAAGCAAGTACAAAGAAAAATAAGAAATCATAGCTGTATAACACGAGTTGAGAAGCAACTCTGAAATGGGGACTCCCATGACATAAGAGCACTTATAAAGCACTCGTGAGTCATCGTAAAGACAAGCGTTCATGAGTTATGAAGTAAAGTCATGAACTCTACAACATGAAAAGTAAAAGCGATATTTTATTTAAAAAATGATTCTTATATTCAGATATGATGCGTGTTGGTTACACATAATAACGCTTAGTTCATCACCATTCCAAGTGATTCCCACATCGCTCTTATCGTGTGTTGGAAGGAGAAAACTGTTGTTCTTTAAATATTCTTTGACAATGAATGGTCCCACCCAGATAGGGTTGAGCTTTTCGATCGAGATCATTCTCCCAACCGCATCAACTTTCTTCATTACCAAGTCCTTAGCCACAAATTGTTTCACCCGGACATCTTTGTCAAAATATTTTGTTTGTTGTATTTTGTCATTCTGCACTTCACTTACTCTTTCCTGATGACAACTAAGTCCCTTAATTCTTCACCGAGCGCCACGCTACATCTCATCTTCTCTTCATTTTCAGTTTCCCATCCTTTTTTTCCTTTGACAGTATAATGGAATGGGCTAATCACCTCGAACTCCACCCTTGGTTTGAGAATATGGATCTGACATCTCTTGGTATGAGAATAACAAATTATAAGTTGTATTTAATCTACCTTGATTTTGTTTATAGTGTGCAGGTTATACATGTATAATGCTATAATAGAGATAAGTACAAGGAATTTTGTAATGAACAATCAAATGAAGATAAGAACTAAAATGGACACTATTGTGCCACGGTAGGTGCTACCATTGGCGGTAGCAGTCGCTCCAGATGGACAGCTGGCAAGACACACTTCGAAAGGGACTTGGCGGGGGAGCAATGCTCATAATGGAAAGGCTTACCGTGCCACGATAGGACTTATCAAGTGGAGGTAACCTTTAGGAAACCCCGGCAATCACATCTTGATTGAGGATCACCCTAAACCCCGACGATCACATCTTGAAGCAGGATATCATATTTTAGCGTGTCAAATATACCCTACCACGCCGCGATAGTACTTCCTGCGTCGCGACAATTGTTGCCAAAGATGACAACCCTCGGAGTGAAATTAAAGAGCAAATTAAAAGAAAAATTGAAGAGTGATGGCTACCGTCACGCGATAACTGCTACTGTCGGCCATAGCTCCATGCACAACAAACTCTCTATTTAAACTATGGTTGTCAGGATCGCGATCCGGATCATACGATCTTACGATCCAGATTTTGTAAATCGATCAAGATTTTGCAAAGCGATGCTCGATCCAATCCTATCATCTGATCCGATCCAACCTCGAAACGATCTCATCTAGGATCTCGATCCCGACAACCATGTTTAAACAACCCTAAAATAGGTTTATGAGGATGGTTTTTCATGAAATTTTGAAGGTTTGTTCGCCCTTGCCATCTAAAGAGATTGAAGGGGTCCTTCCTACTCATTCAAGATAGATTTCATCAAGGGAGATCAAGAGTTGATCATACAAGAAGATTGAAGGCAACTACCATACGATGATCAAAGATACCTTCTCTCAACGTTGACTTGGAGTCCTCGCACCGCAATAAACCAGTATCAAGTGGAGAGTTCCAAGAATTTGAAGAACATCGAAGAGGTAGACTTACAATCCACAAAGATCGAATCTTTGCAAGAGAAACGACGTCAGCATCAAGGGTTTCTTTAGAGGGGATTTCTTTTCATTATTGTATTCTTCATCTTTATCTTTTGGTTGTATTTTCTTTTATGCATTGTTGCAATTCGTCCTTGTGTTGGTAACTAAGTCCATGTGAGGCTTAGGGAGAGGAATTCGCCCGATCGCTGACTACTAGGTGCGTGTGAGGGCTTAGGGGTAATTTTTCTCTAGTGTAGGCGATTAGACTTAGGTGTAGGTCTAGGGGGCAGCTTGAGACCTATTTAGTGAGAGATAGGATAAGGGAAACCGGTTTGAGGAACGAATCGGTATAGAAAACCAAAAGACATTTTCTATTCATTGCTTTGATCTTTAGAGGCATAGTGATCAAATTTTGTAATAATTTTTTAATGAAATAAAATCATGTCTCTCATGTTGTTCTTATAAATATTTTCTTGTAAAATTTCATGTTAAATTATTTGAAGTCGTGCACTGAGTCAAATGACTTGAAACAACTTTTAAAAACCCTTATAACCCCCCCCCCCCCCACTCCCACCTTTTAATGCCGTTTAGCGATCCAACAATACAAAAATCTAGGTAATCTAAGAACTAGAATCACTATTAATGATTTTTTTCGAATTTAGTAAATGCAAGAGGGAAAATAAAACTCACAATCAAACACTTTTTCGAAGTTCTAATCTTTTAATTAAAGCATACCTGGAGTGTGATTGTATGGTCAGATACATCAACAGCTTTGGCACGGAAAATATCAGCAATGTCGAGGATATCCCTCCGTGCTGTGGTATTCACAGCAACCTTTATCAGCATTAGCTCTCTTTCAGCAAATGGCAAATGAGTGATATCCTGAACCTAATAGGACCAAATAGCGTCATAAAGAAAAAGATAGAGATTGATGTCAACAGAAGAATTAAAATAAAATAACTGGTTCTATGATTTACCATATGAACATCAATAAGCTTGTAAAGCTGTTGAACCAACTTGCCGATGGATTCATCTGTTCCAGGAACAACGGTGGTGATTCTAGAGACACCTTCACTCTCAGCTGGACCAACAGCGAGGCTCTGGATAATGCATATTAACTCAGTGCAGCAGACAGAACAGATACAAAAGAAACAAGAAGAAATCAGAAGATGTAACATAGCAAACCTGAATATTGTAGCCCCTCCGAGAGAAGACTCCGGTTACTATGTTGAGAACTCCAGGAGAATCATTCACAAGAATGGACAAAGTATGGGAGCAAAGGCCACTTGACTAGAAAAACAAAAAATATATATTAGGACTGAATATAATGTAAAAGGACCATATCATAAAACCCGAACTTTAACTTCAAATTGGGTTAGATAATACAAAAACTAAATCAGAGGAAGTAATTGCATATCTACAGTTACTGAGAGAAGGTGGTATACAATGAATCATTGATGTGGCAGCACCAGCACTTTAATTTATGCATTGGCTTGATCAAAACCAGAACAGCGACAAGTACACGGCGAGCCTAATGCGGCCATCTTCCTTGTTTTATTTTGCTTTGATTTCAGTGCATTTTAATTTCTGCATTTTAGCTTTTAATCGAATTTCTATTATACAGTGGGTATTTGCATAATTTCTCTCAAATCATAGCTATTAGTTTGGGTGAGTAACTTGTTTAAAGACGCCTCACATTTAGAATGAAAAACTAGAAATGTATTTCTCCCCTTGGTAACTTCCTTCTCTAAAGATGTCTGCATCAAGTGGTATCTTGGCTCCACGCCTGATCATCCCAATCAGGATCGAGGTCTATCCTCATCGGAACGGATCCCTGAGATTTGATCGCAAGAGACACTCATTCCTATAGCATTCCATCAGAAGCCAAGTTCGACGAACACCTAAGATCATTACGATGCCCATTGGCAAGGTCACCTTAACAGAGATCCAGTCTTGGACGACTGGCAAGCATACACTCAAGAAGCTTAACAGAGCTATCCAGTTGTGCTCTATTCCTTAAAAGGTCGATGGATACCTACTGAATGACCTCAA